>CM076580.1:1162421864-1162483207 GCA_034641835.2 Pinus albicaulis
ACATGGAAAATCGGATGTACTCGCGAAGAAGAAGGAAGCTCCAATTTGTATGCCATAGTACCAATCTTTTGCAACACCTTGTAAGGACCATAGTACTTTGGCGATAATTTATTATCCTTCTTAGCTTGCTTCAGGGACATTTTTTTGTATGGTTGTAGCCGTAAAAATACCCAATCTCCTACATCAAAACTTCTCTCACTGCGATGTTGATCTGCCTGTTGTTTCATTCGATTTTGTGCCAAATTCAGGTTATCCTTCAAGAGTTGGAGAACTTCTTGTTGATGCTCAATGTGATCTTCCACTGCTTGAACCTTCGAATTTTTCCTTAAAGATGATGTGATCGATGGTGGATGATATCCATAAAGTGCCATAAATGGGGTCATTTTTGCTGCAGTATGGAAGGAAGTGTTATACCACCATTCAGCGAGAGGTAACCACTTCACCCATTGTGTTTGTTTATCAGATACAAAACAACGAAGATATCCTTCCAAACATTTATTTACTATCTCAGTTTGACCATCAGATTGAGGATGATAAGATGAGCTATGAGCTAATTGAGTACCCAAACAAGAAAATAACTCCGTCCAAAAATTTCCAGTACAAATGGGATCTCTGTCGCTCACAATAACCCTTGGGCTTCCATGTAGCTTTTGAATTCTATCCATAAATGTAGTAGCAACTGTACTTGCTTTAAATGGATGAGATAATGCACAAAAGTGTGTATACTTGGTAATTCTATCAACTACCACCATGATGACACTCTTTCCTTCGGACTTAGGTAAACCTGTGATAAAATCCATTGAAATCTCCTCCCAACGTTGACTTGGAATGGATAAAGGTTGTAGAAGTCCCGGGGTATTAATTGTCTCAACTTTATTCTGTTGGAAAGCCAAACATTCCACCACAAACTTTTGAATATCAGATTTAAGGCCATCCCAAAAAAATTCTTTCTTCACCCCGTGGTAAGTTTTTAAAAATCCTGAGTGTCCTCCTAAAGGAGAAGTGTGCAATTCCAGAAGAATCTTTTGTTTTAGTTGGGAATTCTTACAAAGATATAAGCGATCTTTGTACCATAAGGAATCATTTTCCAACTAAATGTATCAGATGTACTAGGATCTTGCTGCAACTTTTGAATGAGTGTCCATACATCTTTGTCCTTCTTCCATTCATCTCTTGCTTCAGTTATCCAATCTGGCTGGACATATTGACATAAGGAAATCAGTTTCTAGAAAACTCAGCTGTAGATATAGTCATCACTAACATGTAAAAAATACTGATGGCTAACATCTTCCAAGTAGGTAAGGTCACCATTTCTTTAGTGCATGTATTATTGTTAACATTTCTTTCTCATAAATAGTTTTCTGTAAATACTTTCCTTTGATTGGATGACTTTCAAAAGCAATGGGTATTCCTTCTTTCATTAAGACAACACCAATTCCATTTCCTGAGGCATCACATTCCACAATAAAGGTTTTTGTGAAGTCTAGCATAGCTAAGACTGGTGCTAATCACATTGCCTCTTTAAGATGTTCAAAGGCCTTAGTTACTTCAGGAGTCAATGAAAATGCATCTTTCTGCAATAATGTTGTTAGAGGTGCTACTATTCTCCCATAATTCTTAATAAACTTGCAATAATACCCTGTTAACCCGAGAAATCCTCACAACTGCTTTATGGTTGTGGGGACTTTCCATTCCTTAATGGATTTAATTTTGTTAGGGTCTACCTTAACACTCTCGTGAGATACAATATGACCCAGATATTCCACCTCTTGTACTCCAAAGAAAAATTTGGATGTTTTTGCATATAATTGTTTCTCCTGCAATAGTTTGAGCACCTTGTCAACATGTTCAACATGATCCTTCCAAGACCTGCTGTAGATTAGTATATCATCAAAAAATACTAGCACAAATTTTCTAAGGAAGGGTTTGAAAAGGAATTCATCAACCCTTGAAATGTAGAAGGTGCACTGGTAAGGCCAAAAGGCATGACCAAAAATTCATAATGACCCTCATGAGTTCGAAATGCTATTTTTGGAATATCTTCAATCTTCATTCTAATTTGATGATATCCCGAACGAAGATCCAACTTGGTAAAATAAATTGCTCCATGTAATTCATCCAATAATTCATCAATCACAGGAATGGGAAATTTGTCTTTAATGGTGAGCTTATTGAGCTCCCTATAATCTGGACACATTCGCCATGATCCATCCTTCTTGTGTACCAATACTACAGGAGCACAGAAAGAACTTTGACTAGGTTGAATTATACCCGCCTCTAACATTTCTGCAATCATACATTCAATTTCGCTCTTTTGGAAGTAAGGATATCTATAAGGCCTGATGTTTGGAGGAACACTTCCTGGAATCAAATGAATAGGATGATCATGATCACGAATAGGTGGGAGTCCTTTGGGAGTTTCAAACACCTTGGAATGATTGTCCAAGACTTGTTGGAGATCTGCAGAAATAGATGATTTTGATGTTGGAACTTCTAGTGAGCATAATTGTGCAATTACGCCTCGTTGTTCTTTCTTTAGAAGCTTTGTCATGACATTAGAGCTTATTATTTTTCCCGGCTTCCCTGCAATACCCCGTAATTCAACTTCCTTTCCTTCTGAAAAAAAATTCAAGAAAAGTTCTTGAAAATTAAAAGCTACCATCCCCAAAGATTGTAACCATTGTACTCCTAGTACAACATCAGCACCTCCCATAGGAATGGAAAGCATTGGACTATTCAATACATATTCCCCAATGGTTAGCTTGATATTATGGCATTTTCCAGAGCAATTTATAGTTCCTCCATTTGCAACCATCACTTGACATTCTGGTGCTGGGTATAGGAAACAATTCAATTCCTTGGCTACCTTACAATGAATAAAATTATGGGTACTACCTGAATCAATCAACACTATTACCTTTTTATTCTTGATATGTTCTTCTATCTTGAGAGTTTGAGGAGTGGTAATTCCTGCCAATGCATTACACGATATGGTCAGACTCATTTCTTCCTCTTCTAGGGTTGGTTCCTGGTGTATATCCTCTTCTTTTGAATATTCTTGTTCATTTTCTTCTTCCTCTTCACAATCTATGTAAAATAATTTCTTCTCAACACACTTATGACCTTTAGTGTATTTGCTATCACAACTGTAGCAAAGCCCTTTTGCTCTTTTCTCTTCCAATTTTTGTGGTGTCAACCTTGTAGGTTGTGGAAATCTAGGCGTAGCAACACTTCCTTCTTTATAGAATTGAGTGGTAGGCTTCCTTGTCGCCATTATTTTACATTCAACTTTTCTTGCCAACCTGAATGCCTTCTCCAATGAATCTAGTTCCAAAATGTGAACTTCATGTTGGATATTATCCTTTAAAGTGCCTATGAAGAGATCGATCCTGTGTTCCTCTGGAATATCAGTTACCCTTATATTCAATTTTTGGAATTCCTCAATGTGCTGCCCCACTAAACCCTTTTGTTTGAGATTTATCAATTGACTAAAGAAGGTGTTGCTCTTTGTATCCTCATAATGTGCTATCATTTCCTCCATAAAAATTGACCAAGTGACAATTTTTTTACGGGAGCAAAGCCATCGATACCATACAAATGTATTTTGTTGTAAATGTAAAGTTGCAATGCATACCTTTTGTGTGTTTTTCACATTATTGAGATCAAAATATTGCTCCATATGTAGTATCCATGTTACAGGATCCTTGCCATCAAAATTCTTCATATCCATCTTTGGAATATGGTGGTTCTTCCATCCATGTTACAGGATCCTTGCCATCAAAATTCTTCATATCCATCTTTGAAATTGAATTATCTATGTGATTTCGAATCTTCAATATCTGAAATTTGGCCCTGAGATAGCCCTCTAAATCCTCTTTTGAATGCCATAGGTATGACATGATTTGGATTATTCAAGGCAAAGTTATGTCCAATCTCCCACAATGACCTAATTGTGGACTAGTTTAGTAGAGGGAACTTGTATGACTTGCCACGTGTCACTGTTTCCTCCTTCGACTCTAAAATTTATAGAAAAGAAACTACAGTCCACGCAATTTTTTCCACTCTTTAAATAATTCAAATCCGATGTTCATAGAGAGAGTTATGAATATTTTCCCATGATCACCTCTTTGATATGAAATTCGGGAGCTTGAAAAAGCCATAAATTCCACAGATCCTACCTCCCAAAATAATGAAAATCAATATCTGAAATTTTTCCATGACATTCCTCAGGATTGCAGCTTCGCTCTGTGAAAATTTCCTCTTCTGAAACCTTGTATAAAATTATTTATAGTGAAACTTCCGCGATGACCTATTTAGGTTAAATTCAGGAGCCTGCAAAAAGCCCTAACTTCCACAGATCATATCTTTGAAAATATTGTGAACCAAGCTTTGAAATTTTGCGACAATGTTCCTCAGGATTTTGGCTTTGCACTATAAGCATTTCAGCTTTTTAACCTTGGTATAAAACAAATTATAGAGGAAATTCCATGATGACCTATTTGGAGCATCGAAACCCTAGAATCCAAAGCTTTGATACCAAATGTTGGGAAACCAGCTCCAAAAAATAGAAGAAAAGAGAGATCAATGCCTTAGAAATCAGCCACTTCGAGGGGGAAACCTCCAACACATTACATAAATTAACAATTATTGGATGATACAAATGTTCAAAACCTCCTTCTATATATAGGAGTCCATGGGGCCACAATATAATGCTAGCCGACCTAACAATAATAATGTAAGGGCACAATAATAACAATATTGGGGTTACAGGGGTACAAAAATAACAATAAGTGGGCTAAACTAATAACAATAAGGGACTAAACTAGTAATATAGAGACCTAACAATAGTATTGAAGGCATTAAGCCTCATTTTCAGATATTGGCATCAGGGCACCTATATTTTGATCCCTACAACACAGTATACTTCCAGATCTGCATTATTTCTGTAAGTGCATTTGGAGGGTGGTTCAACACACCATTTGGAGAGTAATTTTCGAAGTGTTAGGGGTCTGCCATTAACTTTGGATATCTATTGGAGGAAGTTGTTCTCTTTCCTATATCAGTTCAACCACACTTTCTAGATCTGTAATTTTCAGTAGATCTGCAGTATTAGACCTCATATCTACAAATTGTGCTTGGTGTTTAGCTGAAAACCCCAAGGGGGTTCTTTAGAGGAGCTTGTATAGTGCATGGATATGATATAGATCTAAATTTTTATGCACTTATTTTCTCTAGATCTGATGTGTAATCTACAACTATTGTAGAGCCAATAAAATAATGCTGTAAGACTTTTCCAATCTTTATATAAGGTTGCAGCACCTCATTTTGAGGGATTTATTTCATTGGAGGCTTTCTTTTCTTGTTATGCATCTTATGGGCCATTTCTTACACATGTTTTGCTGCTATAATAACAAATGAAAGGTCTCCATATTTTCCTCTTGCTATATCAAAGATGATCTTCGTTATATTCCTAGCTTTCTGCATTGTATGCTGCATTCCCCATTTGGGAATATTACATATTCCTCTACTATGTGGTTTCCTTGTACCAAAGAATGGAAGGCTCCTACTTGTTGTTGTTATTCATAAAATGTTGGTAGGTAATTTTTCCTGAATCTCTCAAATAACTCCTAGGTAACTATGTTAGGAGTGAGGTGTAGTTGATGCTCTAAGTTACCCCACCAGTTTAGGGCACTCTCTCTGAGTTGGAATATTGCTACTTTAGATTTTGAATTGGAATATTGCTATTTTAGCTATTTTATCCTACCAGTTACATGCTTCTATTTTATTTTATTTTATTTATTTAATGATCTTCTACACAGTGGGTCCAAGTATCTACGGTTTGTTCTGGTGGGTTTAGGGCACATAATTTGAACCGGGCTTTGATACCATATGTGAATACCTAAATCCAAGATATTTTAACTAAACCTATAACTATCATCTCAATTAAACACAATAAGAAGGAAAATAGTCTATTTCTAGATCAACATTTATCTGATGATAACATACAAGTAAAATTCATTTGCAACATACTAAACAAGTAAGAAATTTCATTGCATCAATTTTAATAAGTAATCAACAATCAAATAATACTTGTATCAATAGTTGGGTTAAGATGCTCCTGATTCTGTTGAGACGCTCCTGTTGGGCTACCCGACTAGATTTACATCCTAGCCAACTAGGAATGATTTCCTAGCCCAGGGAACCTCCATAGGCTCCCTAGCCCTTTGAGCCCAAGTCCAACCAGTTGTAGTGTGTCCAATTTAGAATAAACTCCCTCCAATAGATCTAAGTTTAATTCCTCTCATTTTCTCTCCATTCTCTTTCTCCACATTTCTCCTCCAATGCCAAAAAAAGACCAAGGATCTTCCCCCATGCCAGAAAAAAGACCAAGGATCCTCCCCCTTTCCTCTCATCCTCCTTCCCTTTTATGTCTCTTCCTCTCATCTACCTCAACTACTCACCATTAATTCCATGACTACCCCCTCATCCTTTTAATTTATTAACCTTGAGTTTCTTACCATATCTTATCCAAAAGTAGATATGAATATAGACATTTTATTTAAAAATAAATGGGAGAAGACCATACCTTATCTAAATGTATATTTGAGAAGACATATTGGGTATACAAAATATAGATATTTGATTTAGAAATAAATGAGAGAAGACCATATCTTATATAAAAGTTGATTTGAGAAGACATATTGGGCATACAAAATCTAGATATTTGATTTAGAAATAAATGAGAGAAGACCATACCTATTCTAATAGTATATTTGAGAATAAATATTGGAAATGAAATAGCAAATAATAAAATTCATATCACTAAAAATAAAATAAAATTACAAATTCACAAGTGTAGATACTAATAAAAAATTAGAAGTCATTATTTACAGATTAATAAAAAACTAATCAAAAATGTCCTTATAGGATCAAGTGGGGTAGTACAGATCTATACAACCTCTTGTCCACATCTTTTGATGAATCATCTAAACTTAACTTGCAACCTATTACCATTGGGGTAAGGACAGGCTTGCAATCTTCCATCTTGAATTTCTTGAGCATTTACTTGATGTACTTGGTTTGATATATAAATATTCCTTTATCCTCTTGAGATATCTGAAGCTCTAAAAATTATGATAGCTCGCCAAGTAGAGACATTTCGAACTCTCTTTGCATCTTTGTGACAAATTTTTTACTTAATCTGTCATCATTGTTTCCAAAAATGATACTGTCTACATATACCTCGATAATTGTTAGGTTATATTGATCCACTTTCACATAGAGATTGTTTTCAACACTTCCTTTCTTGAATCCTTGTTGATTTCGATATCCATCAAGACAAGCATACCAAGCTCTAGGGGCTTGTTTGAGACCATATAGTGCCTTCTTTAATCTGTAGACATAGTCTTCCTTTTCAGAGAGAAGAAAACCTTCGGGTTGTTCAATGTAAACTTCTTCTTCTTCCAATTCACCATTTATAAAGGCTAACTTAACATCCGTTTGGTATACCTTGATTTTTCCGAGCATGAATAAGCAACAAAAATTCTGATAGCTTCCATTCTGGCAATGGGATCAAATCTTTCTTCAAAATCAATTCCTTTAACTTGTGCATATCATTTGCAAACTAGTATTTCCTCATTCCTGGTAATCTGTCCATCCTCATTCAATTTTTTTCTGAATACCCATTTAGTTCCAATAAAAATTTTATTCTTTGGTCATGGAACCAATTCACAAGTGTCTTTTTTATCAATTTGATCCTGTTCTTCATTCATAGTTGCTGCCTAGTGTTCTACTTGACTAACTTCCTCAAAATTGCTCGGCTCAAAAGTTTCTAAAAAAACAAGGGGGCTTGTTGTGATGAATGAAGCTGTCGACTTCTTCTGGTTCCAATTTCTTCATTTATGTTACCGATGATTTGATTTCATAGATGATTCTTTTGACACCATTATTTTACAGATTTTGGAGAATTTTCTTGTACATCCTGGTGATCATTTCTTATTTCCTCTTGGTTGAATGTTGTTTCCTTATTTTATTGGTCTTGTTCTGGAGCTTCTTCTTCATCCTTCACAGATTCTCCCTCATATCTATCAGATTTTCTTGAAGGGAAAATCTCATCATCATCCTTTGTAACAAAATATTTATCAAAAGTAAAATTTATTCTTTCCACTATTTGTTTTTGCCTCAGATTGTAGCATCTATAAGCCTTCCTTTTGTGTGAAAACCAATAAAAATACCTTCATCGACACAGGAATCGAACTTGCCCAATTTTTTATCTTCTCTTTTGATGTAGCATTTGATTCCAAATATTTTGAAGTATTCGAAATTAGTTAGTCTTCCTTTCTGTTATAGCCCAAATCTACCTCAGGCTGAAGGAAGGCGGGATTCAGGGTAACACCAAACCATGCTTAGTCTAGTAGCTAGCCCTACCAGAATAGAAGAGGGCTCTCTCCGGGTCAATCTCAGCGAAAAGTATTCAATGGGGCTTGAGATGACTAAAACAACAACTAATATTAGACTAGATATACAAATATGAGGATTTGTTTTGATTTTTAGGGATTTTGCTGGAAAAAGGGAAAGGCAATTTTTGGGCTTGGGGATGAGGCCAGCAGAGTTCAAGTTGGGGCAGGGAAGGAAATGAATTTGATGTCTTAGATTCAATGAATGGATGGAAAAGACTGCTGAGGAGATGAAGAGGGCAAGAGGGTGCAAGGATCCTCTTCAAACTGACGAAAACATATAAAACTAAACAAAAGTTTAAGGCAGAGCACCAGCAAACTAATGAATTCTACCTTAGTTACTCATTTGTTTAATTTCGGAAGCCAAGAGAAGGGAAATGGCATACATAAACATTAATGAAACTTACAGATACATGGAGAAAAACATCATCAGAACTTAGAGCCACAAGGATCCCAACAAGTGCTGCAAAACTCTGGTCTTTCCTTTGCCAAAAATTTGAAATGAATATACAATGAGGTGCCAAACTATTCCCAAGAGTCCAACAAGTCCAACCCTGAAAATGTCTTAGAAAATACATGATATAGACCATCCTAACCCCTTCCCATGCCTCTAGGGGTCGAGCTCATCCTTCTAGGAGCTGTTTCAACCAATTCTAAACATGGAACTGAAATCTAGGCAATCAAACAAGTTGCCTCTATATGGAAGGAAACTGATTCATTCATTTAATTTTCACTTTTTAGTGAATGAATCTTCTAGAACAAGTAAATATGAGCCAAAATTACATCATAATCATCAAATTACATCAAGATAGATCAATAGTTACATAAAAAAGTAAAACTAGTCAAAACTGGGCGAATTTCTGAGTTGAAGAGTCAAAATGAGGACAAATTTCTCTATGCGCCGCGCCCAAAAACTCAATGCGTCGTGCCACTTTGAGCCTGTTTTTGAGGAACTTCCTGAAGTCCAAATTGAGCTCATGATAGCTCGTTGGAAAGCCCCATCTGTCTACTATCCAACCCAAGTGGAATTTTTCAATTTGGAGTTTATTTTCCCCTCAAAAACTTCAATCTCCCAAGACTGGTTCTTGCTAGTGCAAAAAGTGGCAGAAAGGCCATTTTTGGAGTGTTTTGACCCTTAAGACTATCCAGAAATTGATGAAATATCTCAGCCATTTCTGAACATGCATAACTTATCATAAAAAACCCAAAAATGTAAATTTTTCCTCCAGAAGATCTCTCAAACGTAAGCGCGCGTCAGGTGGCGCGACGCGTCGGGCGGAAAAACCTGTTTTGTGACCAAAAATTCTAAAATGACAAAATTTTCTCCAAATTCCTTGAAATTTTGGCTGGAGGTCCATAATCAAGTACCATGCTCAGCCAAAGAGTCTTCGACCAAGATTCTGAGTCTATCCTCCCTTTTGCGCCATTTCAGTGCCCTCCTGGTGCATACAGTTCAGTGGTGAAAACATTGTCTCGGTCATATGAGCTATCTGTGTATGTCTCCATGGTGTTGAAAGTCTATGTCAAGTGAATGTTTGACCTATATGAGATGGAAAACAACAATTTGGTGTATTTGCCTCCGATTTCCAAATGTGTGCCAAAGGGAAGGGACTGTGGTAAAAATGGAGCAATGGGAACAATGAAGTCTTGCCAAGTGGTAGTTTTCCCTTTGAGGATTTGACAAACTTTGGAAGAGGGGACAACCACTTGAATTTTGGAGTAACTTTGGATTTTGGGGATTTTTAACAAGTGAGATGGAAAGAGGGAATGAAGGTGAAATGATATGACTTGGGATGGAGAAATAAGGTACGAGATGATATGAGTGGTTTGGAATATAAGGGAATAGGGGATTAACAGTGATGATAGGATTACAGTGAAAGGAAGGGATGAAAAAAATGGGAAATGAACAAATTTGGCACCACAATCACTTTAAAACACCAATTATAAAACCCTAAGGGAACAATTTCTAACAAGTGAATAGGGTTTATAAATTGACATTCAAATTCTCATATTCCATTTCCAAACGAACCCAAACGCTGGCATAATAGCATTTCAAAAAATCACAAACTTATTTGAAACATAGAAGACTGAGTCAATTTTGAGTTTTCATGAAGCAGAGGCAAAAATTAGGTGTTCTGGCCTAATGCGTCGTGCACCAACCCAATGCACCGCGCCATAAATAGTGCATTTTGCAGGAGGCTTTTGGAGGCCTTCCCGATGTCCAAGGTTGCAAAGCTAACCAGGAAAATCTTCATTCACCTCACACGATGCCTCGGTGAGTTTTCTAACGAGGATGCTGATCTAGTTTTCGCACATCTGTATAGAATTGAAAACGAGATCTTCATAACTCTCGGATTTTTAGGCTTTCGCCCTCCTGCTCATAGAAGCATCAAATTGAATTCCTGTAGGTGTTTCCAATGTATTGACGGCCCCCTTGGGAAACATTGATTGCGGCAACCATAAATGCATATAAACCAAATCAAACAAAACTCTAATGAAAAAATCTGCAATCACACTAAACACTGTCCAAAAGCGATTCACAGCCTTACAAATTCATTTGGAGCAAGGAATTTGAGTTTTTTTATAGAGCAAAGGCGAAAATTTTTGTTCCAGCTCTGTGCGTCGCGCACTCTGCCCAGTGCGCCGTGCCAGAGCAAAATTTCACTGTGGAAAATGCCCATGTGCGCTGCGTCGTGCCTATGCGCCGCGCTCTTATCCAATGCGCCGCGTTAAATTCAAACAGTCTTGGTTTTTCCATAATGATAAAATCGCCCTCTCACCACTGAACTTCAGCTTTCATTCAATCTCTTAGCTGGAGGAGCCTGTAAAAATATATCAACAAGGACCATTATTATTTTTTAGAAAACAATGGACTTGGGACTTGATTTGTCATCTCTTCAATCCGAGCAGCATTTGACTCAGAAACTAAAATCTTGGCTTTGATGTAAGAATTCTTGTGAACAGAATATGAAAAGTCAGAGCTTTCAGAGAGTAGCATTTCCTTGGCAACGAGAGTATCATCAGCAGGTTTTTGAAACTGTTCATTAGATGCACATTGTCCAGTACCATGAAAACATGAAATTTCTGTAGTCCAAGTACCCCTAGCAATGCTACAACTTTCTTGTTTATCTCTTGAAGTACTATAGCTGTCCACTGTAGCACATCCATCACTAAAATGGGCCTCATCTCCTGGAAGATAAAGTATCATTTTTCTAAGAAGATTAGGCCATATTGAAGACAATTTCCCATATTTTGGTTTAAGCATATGATATACCTCTGACACCGTGCGTTGCACTGGGTGAACCCATCCATATTCTATGGTAGTGCTATCAACTATGCTTTTTGGATATCTAGCCATCAAGTCCACAAGCTCTAACACACAGAGATACAGGGTACTGTCAAACATCTCATGTCCTTGAACATATAATTCACCCAGGCTACGCAAAATTTCCTGTTTGGCCTTAGTTTCGACTGTGCTGTGATAGTTAGCAGCCTTTTGCAAGACAGTTTCATAAACTAGGAATGCTATTTTAAAATAACTCATGGGCAGTTTCCCCTTCAAAAAGTGACCGAGTAGCACTGTTTGTAAGCAATTATTAGCTGCAAGGGAAACTTCTTTGCTTTCGTTTAAAATACTTTCTTGAATAAAAAGCAGCAAGGAGACCCTTCCATTAGATATTAGCATGCCCCTAGTGGAATGCAACTGAGTGAATCGAGTGAGACACATAAAAATGAAATGCAAAAAGAGTTTTTGATCTCTGAAGGAGGACTGAACAGACCGACTCTAACATTGGCTCCAATGGGGATGGTAGCTCCCTAGAGGTGCCAAGAACAACAGATCTTTGGGAGAGCAGATAGTGCCTACATCCATTAGGCTATGGAGCCCATTATTTTGACAAATCGACAAAAGACTGATGACTCAATTTATTGACTGGAAATTCGACTCAAACTAACTCAATGCAAACTGAAATGACTAAAAAACTTGACTCTAACAAACTAACTCAAAATGACTAAGACCTGAACTTAAAACTTAAAACTTGATGGCAGTACATGACCACCTGTGTTTCTTACAAGACAATATACCATCAAACTATATCAAAATGCCAATGTAACCAATCAAGTAGATGCCTTCCTGACTGATTCTCCCGATCAGATCTTCTGGTCAACAATAAATACTGATAACTGGGCATCCAAAAATATAATCGATCATGATCTCCTTCATCACTGAATACTGCAATCATCACCTTCACTACTGACTGCAACAGATTTGCCAGTGGATCGTGAAAAACATGAAGATTTTCCTCCTGCTGAAGAAACAAGGTGTTCTTTCTTTTTGATTCTAATCCTCCTTCACAATGTACTTCAGTAAAAATATGTTCCTGGTCCTCAAAAAATTCTGAACAAGTAGATGAGCAGATCTCCTCTTCAAAGAACATTTCAAAACATGAGACATATGAAGAAGAATTTGAAAGGCAATCCTGAATGTTCTGATCTTCTGTAATCTGAATATATTTTTGATCATCTTCATATGATATAACATCCAGATTATCATATTCCTCATTACATTCATCAATCATGAGAAAAGCAACTTCAGATGATTCTTGGAACCCAACATTATCATTTCTATCATCTACCATAAATTCATCAAGAGAAACCTTTTCACTTACTTGAACAAAGATCTCATCTTGTTGTTCATGAACTGACTGGATTACCCCCTCATGAAGGCTTTGTTCTAATGACATGAGAACATTTAAATCCATAACTATGTCTATGATCTCGACGGCAAAGCTCTCCTTCATAGGATTCAGCACCAGGTATGCTTGATCATCACAATCTGAATCTGGATCTGAAATAGCTAACTTGACTGCATCACATTCTGAAATTGAAACTTTACTTCCCTGCATGCTGTCTTCTTCTATGGACAGATTTGAAACGAAACTTTCTCTTTCATCATTTTCAGCCATATGGAAATCTTCAATCTGCTGATCTTGATAAGTATCCTCTAAGATTTCTGTGTGCTGCTGAAATGGGTTTTCATACAATGCTTCCAGGATTTCTCCATCCATCAATTCATTATCCCCATAAAAATTCTCAATATCTTCAATGAAACTATGAACATGGCTGCAACAGTTCTGAACTAAAATCAAGGACGGATAAGATTCTTTATACTTTTCAAAGAACATGGTATGAAAATCCTTTAAATGGTAAATAGAAGCAGGTGGCAAACTTTCATACCAAGATTGAGCTTCATCTTCTAGAGTAGCCATGAACATTTTCATAAAACAGTCTTCAGGAAAATCAATCTTTAATTTATGCACATGAATGTGAAATTTCACCAGATGAAGAGCAGCATCATTACCTTCCACATTTCTGAACATAGGCAAACTCTGAAGCCAATCTACCTTGGGTATCTTATTTGGAAAACCAGGGATGTGATCTCGGCTCATAGGAGCGTATCTTCTTGCAACTCGATCCATCTTGAAAGTCTTAAAGGTACTGACCTCCCTGCAGTGGAGTCATCATGAAGCATTGATTTATGGATTTTTAGTGAATGGAGTTGCCAGGTGAATGATTTCAGCCTTGTGGTATCTGATAGTTGTCCACCATCAATGATCAGATCTGAACTTGATACATGTACTGGGGCAATTCACAAGTCAAGTGTCATGTTTACAAGCTAGGCCGGAGATTGACTGAAGCAACGTTTATCTACTTCCGCTAATGCAAAGCAAAAGCGTTTCGAAGGCTACCTGGCGTAAATTCAGGCTCCGTCTGTAGCTTATGAAACAAATAACACCAACAAGCAAACCATTTTATTCCCCAGTATGGTCGCCACTATGTTATAGCCCAAATCTACCTCAGGCTAAAGGAAGGCGGGATTCAGGGTAACACCAAACCACGCTCAGTCTGGTAGCTAGCCCTACTAGAATAGGAGAGGGCTCTCTCCGGGTCAATCTCAGCATAAAGTATTCAATGGGGCTTGAGATGACTGAAAAAAAAACTAATATTAGGCTAGATATACAAATATGAGGATTTGTTTTGATTTTTAGGGTTTTTGCTGGAAAAATGAAAAGGCAATTTTTGGGCTTGGGGATGAGGCCAAATTCTTGCAGAGTTCAATTTTGGGTAGGGAAGGCAATGAATTTGATGTCTTAGATTCAATTAATGGATGGAAAAGACTGCTGAGGAGCTGAAGAGGGAAAGAGGGTGCAAGGATCCTCTTCAAACTGACGAAAACATATAAAACTAAACAAAAGTTTAAGGCAGAGCACCAACAAACTAATGAATTCTACCTTAGTTACTCATTTGTTTAATTTCAGAAGCAAAGAGAAGGGAAATGGCATACATAAAAATTAATGAAACTTACAGATACATGGAGAAAAACATCATCAGAACTCAGAGCCACAAGGATCCCAACAAGTGCTGCAAAACTCTGGTCTTTCCTTTGCCAAAAATCTGAAATGAATATACAATGAGGTGCCAAACTATTCCCAAGAGTCCAACCCTGAAAATGTCTCAGAAAATACATGATATAGACCATCCTAACCCCTTCCCATGCCTCTATGGGTCGAGCTCATCCTTCTAGGAGCTGTTTCAACCAATTCTAAACTAGGAACTGAAATCTAGGCAATCAAACAACTTGCCTCTATATGGAAGGAAACTGATTCATTCATTTAATTTTCACTTTTTAGTGAATGAATCTTCTAGAACAAGTAAATATGAGCCAAAATTACATCATAATCATCAAATTACATCAATATAGATCAATAGTTACATCAAAAAGTAAAACTAGTCAAAACTGGGCGAATTTCTAAGCTGAAGAGTCAAAATGAGGACAAATTTCTCTATGTGCCGCGCCCAAAAACTCAATGCGTTGCGCCACTTTGAGACTATTTTTGAGGCACTTCCTGAAGTCCAAATTGAGCTCATGATAGCTCGTTGGAAATCCCTATCTGTCTAATATTCAACCCAAGTGGCATTTTTCAATTTGGAGTTCATTTGCCCCTCCAAAACTTCAATCTCCCAAGACTGGTTCCTGCTGGTGCAAAAAGTGGCCGAAAGGCCATTTTTGGAGTGTTTTTACCCTTAAGAATCTCCATAACTTGATGAAATCTCTCAGCCATTTCTGAACATGCATAATTTATCATAAAAAACCAAAAAATGTAAATTTTTCCTCCAGAAGATCTCCCAAACGTAAGCGTGCGTCAGGTGGCGTGACGCGTCGGGCGGAAAAACCTGTTTTGTGACCAAAAATTCTAAAATGACAAAATTTTCTCCAAATTCCTTGAAATTTTTGCTGGAGGTCCATAATCAAGTACCATGCTCAGCCAAAGAAGCTTCGGCCAAGATTCGGAGTCTATCCTCCCTTTTGCGCCGTTTCAGTGCCCTCCTGGTGCATGCAGTTCAGTGGTGAAAACACTGTCTCAGTCATATGAGCTATCTGTGTATGTCTCCATGGTGTTGAAAGTCTATTTCAAGTGAATTTTTGACCTGTATGAGATGGAAAACAACAATTTGGTGTATTTGCCTCCGATTTCCAAATGTGTGCCAAAGGGAAGGGACTGTGGTAAAAATGGAGCAATGGGAACAATGAAGTCTTGCCAAGTGGTAGTTTGCCCTTTGAGGATTTGACAAACTTTGGAAGAGGGGACAACCACTTGAATTTTGGATTAACTTGGGATTTTGGGGATTTTTAACAAGTGAGATGGAAAGAGGGAATGAAGGAGAAATGATATGACTTGGGATGGAGAAATAAGGTACGAGATGATATGAGTGGTTTGGAATATAAGGGAATAGGGGATTAACAGTGATGATAGGATTACAGTGAAAGGAAGGGATGAACAAAATGGGAAATGAACAAATTTGGCACCACAATCACTTTAAAACACCAATTATAAAACCCTAAGGGAACAATTTCTAACAAGTGAATAGGGTTTATAACTTGACATTCAAATTCTCATATTCCCTTTCCAAACGAACCCAAACGCTGGCATAATAGCATTTCAAAAACTCACAAACTTATTTGAAACATAGAAGATTGAGTCAATTTTGAGTTTTCGTGAAGCAGAGGCAAAAATTAGGTGTTCTGGCCCAATGCGCCGCGCCATAAATAGTGCATTTTGCTGGAGGCTTTTGGAGGCCTTCCCGATGTCCAAGGTTGCAAAGCTAACCAGGAAAATATTCATTCACCTCACACGATGCCTCGGTGAGTTTTCTAACGAGGATGCTAATCTAGTTTTCGCACATCTGTATAGAATTGAAAACGAGCTCTTCATAACTCTCGGATTCTTAGGCTTTGGCCCTCCTGCTCATAGACACATCAAATTGAATTCATGTAGGTGGTTCCAATGTATCGACGGCCCCCTTGGGAAACATTGATTGCGGCAACCATAAATTCATATAAACCAAATCAAACAAAACTCTAATGAAATAATCTGCAATCACACTGAACACTATACAAAAGTGATTCACAGCCTTACAAATTCATTTGGAGCAAGGAATTTGAGTTTTTTATAGAGCAGAGGCGAAAATTTTTGTTCCAGCTCTGTGCGTCGTGCACTCTGTCCAGTCCGCCGTGTCGGCTCTGTGCGCCGTGCTAGAGCAAAATTTCACTGTGGAAAATGCCCATGTGTGCCACATCGCGCCTATGCGCCGCGCTCTTATCCAATGTGCCGCGTTAAATTCAAATAGTCTTGGTTTTTCCATAATGATAAAATCGCCCTCTCACCACTGAACTTCAGCTTTCATTCAATCTCTTAGCTGGAGGAGCCTGTAAAAATATATCAACAAGGACCATTATTATTTTTTAGCAAACAATGGGCTTGGGACTTGATTTGTCATCTCTTCAATCCAAGCAGCATTTGACTCAGAAACTAAAATCTTGGCTTTGATGTAAGAATTCTTGTGAACAGAATACGAAAAGTCAGAGCTTTCAGAGAGCAGCATTTCCTTAGCAACGAGAGTATCATCAACAGGTTTCTGAAACTATGAATTAGATGCACATTGTCCAGTACCATGAAAACATGAAATTTCTGTAGTCCAAGTACCCCTAGCAATGCTACATCTTTCTTGTTTATCTCTTGAAGTACTATAGTTGTCCACTCTAGCACAGCCATCACTAAACTGGGCCTCATCTCCTGGAAGATAAAGTATCATTTTTCTAAGAAGATTAGGCCATATTGAAGACAGTTTCCCATCTTTTGGTTTAAGCATAGGATATACCTCCGACACCGTGCGTTGCACTGGGTGAACCCATCCATATTCTATGGTAGTGCTATCAACTATGCTTTTCGGATATCTAGCCATCAAGTCCACAAGCTCTAACACACGGAGATACAGGGTACTGTCAAACATCTCATGTCCTTGAACATATAATTCACCCAGGCTACGCAAAAGTTCCTATTTGGCCTTAGTTGCAACTATGCTGTGATAGTTAGTAGCCTTTTGCAAGACAATTTCATAAACTAGGAATGTTGATTTAAAATAACTCATGGGCAGTTTCCCCTTCAAAAAGTGACCGAGTAGCACTGTTTGTAAGAAGTTATTAGCTGCAAGGGCAACTTCTTTGCTTCCGTTTAAAATACTTTCTTGAATAAAAAGCAGCAAGGAGACCCTTCCGTCAGATATTAGCATGCCCCTAGTGGAATGCAACTGAGTGAATCGAGCGAGACACATAAAAATGAAATGCAAAAAGAGATTTTGATCTCTGACGGAGGAATGAACAGACCGACTCTAACACTTTCCATAATTCATATGGAGTCATGTTACAATTGTTCCTTATCAAACCTATGTTTATAATGAATACAACTATATCGATTGCTTGAACCCAAAATTTATCATCTAATTTTGAGTCATTTAACATTGTTTTAGCCATTTACAGTATGGTTCTATTTTTTTATTTCAGCAACTCCATTTTTCTGCGGTGTTCTGGCTATTGAGAATTTCTTTTTTATTCCATTTTCATCACAGTACTGCTAAAATACCTTGGAAATGAATTCTCCGCCATTATTTGATCTCAGACATTTTATCTTCAAATCAGTTTCATTTTCAAACAATTCCTTTTAGATTCTAAAATGCTCAAATGCCTCAATATTTTTCTTTAATAAGTTGATGACTATCATCATGGTGTAATCATCTATCATTAGCATAAAATATAATTCCCCATATAAACCTTTTGTTCTCATAGGACCACATAGATCAACATGTACTAATTCCAATGGACCCGATGCAAATTGTTAATTTTTCTTGATCTCAAGTTTTGTCTGCTTTCCATGTCGACAAGATTCACATATCATATTGGTGGGTTTTGAAATTTTAGGCATTTCTCTTACTGCTTCCTTCTTGTTGATCCTGACCAAATTGTCGAAATTTATATGTCATATTCGTTTGTACCATAACAAACTTTCGTATTCTTTTGCCAAAAAGAACCCTTTAGGTGTCTGATCCAAAACATATATGTCATTTGGAGGTTTTCTTGGTGTAGTCACAATTTTATCGAGCTTGATTCACCATTTTTGGAGTAAAAAAGTAAAAACAAAATTATAAATTAAAATAGTAATAAAAATACTTTTTCAACTCATATTTACAACTTATATCCCTAAGGTTTTACTCAAATTTCAAGTGGGAGTACTCATTGGATGCAAAATTTAATTCCTCATCGAAGGATTACCCATGTTGCATACTTTCGATGGACCCTGCTACACAAAAAATGAGAAATACATGAAAAACATGATTGCAATCATGTTTTTCATATATTTATCATTTTAAGTGTAGCAGGGTCCATCTAAATTATGTAGCATGGGTATTCCTTGGATGAGGAATCAAATTTTTCATCCAACGAGTGTTTCCATTCGAAATTTGAGTAAACCCATAGGGAGATAAGTTGAAAATAAGAGTTGAAAAAATAGTTTTATCCTTTTTTCCCTCTAAGATTTGATGATGTAATCTAATATTATTTTATTATTTCCACTATTATTTTATAATTTCCTTAGAGGCCCATTTTAGACCTCAAAATTCCCTTAATGCAACCTTGATTTTAAGATTTAGGACCTGTTCCCTTTCTATCTTTAATTCGTCTTCAAGAATGTTTACAAGCTTCTTTTCGACCTTGAGCTCTTTGATAACCCTGATAACTTCGTTTTGAAATTCAACCTCAGTCACCTCTTCTTATTCTTCTTCTTCTTCATCAGATGCTTATTTCTTATTATGCTTGGCAATAAACAATACTCTTCCATTGATTTCTTCTTTGTTATCATTGTCTTCATCAGATGAGGAGCTATCTTCTTTGGAGAAGAAACTCTTCTTAAACCATTTCTTATTTCCTTGCTTGTTGAACTTCCTCAGACCTTTATTTTCTTTCGTAACGACCTCATTTTTGTGAGGACACTTGGTTGCAAAATGCCCAACCTCACCAAAATCAAAACATATCAATGGAAGTTTACCTTTGAATTTCCCCATACCTATTATCATTTTTTGTGTGAAGTAGGAAAATTCTTTATCTGAAAATTCTTCTTCATCTTCTTCCTTACAACCACAAGTTTTCTCTTTTGGAGTATGCTTGTCCTTACTATTTTTCTTGGATGTGGTGAATGTTGTTTCTAGGTGAGCTATGTCATCCTCTTCTTCAATCCTCATTTCATATGCCGTAGGCACTCCATGCAATTCATCTTTGCTAAGATTGGCTAGATTTGAACTATATTCCAAGACATATACCTTTGGGTTGAATCTTGTCTGCAAGGTTCTAAGGATATTTCAGACAACAATTTTTGTGTCAACAGGTTCTCCCAAACCTTCCAATTCATTTTTTATTTCATCAACAAACTGTAAGTATGCATAAATATTTTCATCTTCCTTCATTTTGAGTTTCTCAAGTTTCTCCCTGTAAATTTGAAGCATTTCTTCTTTCACGTTTGAGTCACCTGCATATATATTCTCAATCTTTCCCCATACTTCTTTAGCAATTTTTCAACTTAGTACCTTAAGCTAGACAGATTCGATAAGCCCACTGATAATGATTTCTTTAGCCTTTGCATCATATACCATATTTTCTTTCCTTGTTCATCTTGGGTTGCTGTAAAGCCTTTTTCAACTATTTCCTATATTTCCTATCCTTGCGCTAGCAGATGAACCTACATTCTTCCACTCCAAAGTGCGTAGTTATTTCCATTAAAAAGAAGAACTCTATTCTTAGTATACTCCATGACCGTCTTCCACTTGTTAGACTGCTATTGAAGGAACCAAGCTCTGATACCAATTGCTAGAAATAGTGAGATGGGGGGTGAATCAACATTTATTATCAATTATAACTTTTAAATATTTTTAGAGCATTAGTCGATCTTCAATTATTCTTGATGTTTATCTAGTAACAAAAGTAAACAATAGAACAAAATAGGCACAAAAATTTTAGGTGGAAAACCTCCTCTAGGTCAAAACACTAACAAATGCTTTTATAATAAATTCTTTAATCTTCAGCCCCAACTGAAATGAAGGGTAGAAATTCCTAGAATTATAGAAAATCATTCTTCTCCAACTCCCATTGGAAGGATGCCCCAATGCCCTGGTTTCTTTAGTATTCAACTGAATGGATGCCCTGACATCCTAGACCAACCTACCACCCTGAAGTGTTCAGAGGCTCCAACCTGTAGGTGACTTCATGCACAAATATAACACCTCCTTGGCACCCTATAATGATAAAAAATAAGACAAGAGTGTGGAATCCCATAGCAGGGAAAATTATCCATGATACAATATGATTCACAATGATTTTATTGAACTAGACCAATCACCCAATCACACTATGACCCGCAACCCAACCATAACATTATCCAACAATGACACTTATACCTCCTAACAATTCCTCTCCAACTCTCAGAAAATTGACTCTTATACAATAATGATTTTTTTACAATTTTACAATGATTATTTTTACAATACTAAATTTTGACACAACCAGATACTTGACTTGACACTGCTTCTTTGAACACTATCAGCTGCCGAGGTATTGTTGTGCTTGCTTCAAGTAATGGTACTTTGGAGTTGCATTGTCCTTCTAGTATGTGTCTGATTTGTCCTATTGTGTCCTCCTTCCTGCACATGAATTAATGAACCATACCCAAACCAATATACAAACGAAATACTTACAGTGTCCTACAAACCATATGTCAGAGAAATAGTCAAAATTCAAATGTAAATACGTACAACAGTTATGAATAAAACCCAATCAAACATACATACAAAATACGTACACTGTCTTGCAAAAACACATGTCAGAGATGATATTCAAATTAAAATTCAAACATTAATCATACATACCTTGTTTTAGTAGACTTACCCTTGATTTTTGATGTGTTGTCCTTACTGGAGTGATTCTTGAATGCATATTTTCTCTTGCCTTCTTGAAACTCGATATTGAATCTGTTGTATCTATGTAATTTCAGATATCCAAGGTTTTATATTGCACCCTGTGGTAGCCCTATTAGTCCTCTTTCCAACCCCATAGGTCTAATCAATATTGGATTCTTCAAGTAAAAGTTATTGCCAATCTCCTACGATGACCTGATTATAGACTAGTTCAGTAGAGCGAACTTGTACGAAGTCCCATGTGTCAATGTTTCACCTTTTGGTCCTGAAAAAAATACCTAACAAACTACAGTCCATCCTCGTTCTGTCAATTCTTACGAAATTTGAATCCAATGCTCAGAGATAAATTTATGATGATTTTCCCAAGGTCACCTGTTTGACATGAAACTCAAGAGCCTGCAAAAACCCTAACTTCCTCAGATCATATCTCCGAAAATATAGTGAACCAATATCTAAAATGAGGACACGAGATTCATTAGGATTTTAGCTCAAATGAATTTTTTTTTCAGCATCTAAAGCTTCACAGAAAAAAATTTATAGCAAAAATTCCACAATGGCCTATTTTAAGTAATGAAATCCTTACATGAGGAGGATATGAGGGTCACAATTTATATAAATGATTAGGTTGAGAGGGTGTTCAACAAGTGAATGTTGGACACATTTTAGGAGCTCAAAAAATGATTAATTATTGACTATTTAATTACCACAACCAATTATTAGTGTCATGTCACAACCCCATGGGGTTTTAGCCCACTAACTGGGGTTACTAACT
Source organism: Pinus albicaulis (assembly GCA_034641835.2). Lineage (NCBI taxonomy): Eukaryota > Viridiplantae > Streptophyta > Pinopsida > Pinales > Pinaceae > Pinus > Pinus albicaulis. Next base: position 1,162,444,449 of record CM076580.1, read on the forward strand.
TCAAACACGAATATCTCTCAAACCTTGAAGAATTAGGTGGCATGCCATATATCAATGGAAAAATCTCAAAAATTAGAAACCATACAAAATATCCTTGACTCAGAATAGAGTAATTTTTCAAGTCAAAATTCCCATGAAAGATCGGGGTAGCGCCCGGTGCTGCTTGGGTTGACATCAATGACAAACACTGATCAACACTCCATGGTCACCATTCCTATAGCTAAAAGCTTAATAATATCGGGGAAGTGATCATATATAACCCTTGTTGCAAACAAATGTGCATCATGCAAGTTCTCCTCAATGCTTATGGGTTCTTTGCCTATTTCTATCCTTGATAGATGATTGGGTCCAACGTTCAATATCCCTAGTTTGACTATAACTTCAAAGTCATATTCTTGAAAAAATAACAAACACTAACAGATATTTCGCCCTAGAATAAGCTTATTAACCAAATACTTTGGTGCAGAGTTATCAGTGAACATCTTGAAGTGTGCTCCCAACAAATAATGGTTGAACTTTTATAATGCATAAAACATAGCCAACCCCTCTCATTTTGTCATAGAATAGTTCTTCTCTGCCTTGGAAAGTTTTTAATTGAAAAAGCTATGGGGTGATCAATATCTCCATCTCCTAGATGCATCAATACGAGACCCAATGCTATGCAAGAGGAATCAATATGTACATGAAATTCCTTATTCCATTATGGGAAAACTGGAATTAGTATAGTTACCATATTTTCCTTTAGTGTGTTGAGAATATTTTGGAATTTTTCATCCCAACAACTCCTTCTTCAATAGATTCTCCATCGGTGCATTGATCTACGCATATGCTTTTATAAACTTCCTGTAGTATCCAATATGTCCCAATGTTGTGTGTACTTGTTTTACTCTCTTAGGTGGCTCCAGGTTCACAATTGAAGCTATCTTCATAGGGTCTACCATAAATCTATTCCTGCAAAAAACATTCCCCAATAATATCCCAAAAGGTACACAAAATATGCACTTCGTCAAATTCCACAATATTTGATATTTCCTACAGGTATCCAACATCAATATCAAGCTTGATACATGCATTTTCAACAACCCAAAATAGTACAATCATCAAAGTAAACTTCCAAAAATTTGTGTATATACTCCTTGAAAGCTGCAACTACCACTCTAGAAAATATAGCAGGAGAATTCTTCAACCGAAAAGGCATCATAATGTACTGGTAACAAGCCCACTCTGTAGCGAACATTGTCTTATGTCGACCTTCCGACATAATCCCGATCTGATGGTAACCTGAAAACCCATAAGTGAAAGATTAAGCCTCCTATCCTCCTACATTTTCCAACACTTCGCCGATGAATGGTGTGGGAAAAGGTTCATGTACACATGCATCATTCAACTTCCTCAGGTCCACACATATTCCAATTTCACCCTTTCTCTTCTTCTCTTGAACTACCATACGACTTACCCATTCATATTCTTCAACCATTTCGATGATCACTACCTTGATAATATTTTCTAGCTCTGCCTTGAATTTTTCCTTTTATTATAGGTTCAATATATATGGTAGTTTTATTACTGGCTTCACATCTAGTTTCAAAGTAATCATCATAAATATGAGGTCTCTTACTATCCCCTTAAGTTCATAAAACTTCATGGGAAAGAGCTCCTGATATTTGTGCAATAGCTCTGCAACTTTGCTAACTGTGTCTTTGTCAAAATAATCTCCAATCAATGCAAATTTTGGCTATTCTTCTGACCCAATATTCACCTTCTTTGTCTTCATGAGGTACATTATATTAGTGAGTTCAAACTCCGGTCCCACAACTTCGCGGTGTCCTTATAACTCTGGGATATCAATATTGCGTGAATCCTCATCCTCTTCTTCCGCTTTCACATTATAACATTCCAGCACGTGTTCCAACTACATGACTCAATTGGGTTGTATCGAATTTGGTGCAATGGTAGTCTTAAAAGTCATGTCCCTGAATTCTTGAAGGAATTCATCAATGCTTTGACAATCATCTTCAAAATTAAATTTCAGGAGGAACCCTTCAACCAATTTTGTCGAACTCGTTGTCCCATGGTGCAACTCTGTCTCAAGATACAAGTTCATAGGTATCGTTTTAAATGTGTAAAAAAATATATGTACCCATTCGGGATCTAGATCATCACCCCAAGCCTTAGTCCAATGAGACATATGCTCTTGGGGATCCTCTTTTCCATCACAATTTTCTTCAATTTTGGTTTTTACTTGACCAAATCTAATTTTCATGAATCTACGATACTATTTCCAACCTTCGATATTTGCTTTATGAGTACCCCACCATCTAGTAGGTGTAGATATGAGGGCTACATCCAATTCTTGGAACCTTTGTTCTTCTGGAACTTATTTCTCAAATTCATTAAGAAAAATGCAAACATCTCCTATCCCATCATAATAAGGCAAATTACAGACCTCTGAAGTTATGAAGCGAAGTGATCTTGTAATCCGGTTACATTTTTTTGTAGATACTTCATTCAACCTATTCTTCCAATTTTCTAGTTCTTAACCAGAGTCTGAAATACAACTATCCTTATCCCAACTTATCCTTCCATCTGCAGTGGGATTAATCCAATCTTCTTCCTTAGATGTGATCTTGTAGATACTATCAATGTCTGCATCACAATACTCATCATGGACATGCTCTGTATACCATTCTCCTTCTGATGGTTCTAGAGGAAAAATAACCCACATATCGCCCTTTTTTATTAGGTGATCATGTCCAAGTTGAAAAAATGCTCAAAAATGGAAATGCTCAGAAATGGTTGCAATCTAAACAACCGAAAAGGCGTCGTCGCTGTGATTCTAACACCATAAACGGGACTCAAATCTGATGTCGTATTTGAAAGTTACTGAGGTTTGAATTCATCTAGTGACCTCAAAAACAAGATTTTTTGACCAAATGAATTTGTCATTTTCAAAAGAAATTATATGGGAAAAAAAAATTGGTTTTTATTAAGTTTTATGGACCTATCAGTGGGTGCCACGTGGCCTTCCTGGAGGCTGCAACATGGCGCCAGGCCATTGGTTAAAAGGTGTTGTGAAACATTAGAGGGCATGAGGGTCAAACCCTCAACCCGACTCCTCGGGCAGGGTCAACCTGACCAACACGACACGGGCACGATGTTGTTTTGTGGGTGAGTCGGGCGGCATTAGATCTGGTAATTGGGTCATGTTGAACTGCAGTTAGGAAGAGGTAAACGAACAGTTGGCTCATGCATAGTTGAATGGGCGGAGGTTTAGTTTAAGTCCTCAGGGCTTAAATTTCATCTTCATATGCCCTTACATGGTGACCCAAGGCTTAAACATTTCCAACCGGTGAAACAACAGGGTTAAGCACCTTGGTGCTAGACCCTCTTCCGATGTGACCTTGACTCGTGACCATGGGCACGAAGTTTTAAAACTTTATCCTCTAGCATTAACCGCCGAATATTCTACATGTGAACGCGACCACAACTGATAGTTAACTTTAATGTTATCTCTAAAATTGCGTGTGGTTCTACCAATTCTGTCTGCTTGTCTATTTTGGAGAGTTTAACTAGATTTCCTCCAGTTTTGGAGGAGATTTTCTAGTGCCACTAGGCAAAAACTTGTTTGGGTCATAACTTTCTCAATTTCGACCAAATTAGATGAATTTTTTTGTCAATTTTGGGTTTCTTGAGAATTTTGGAGAGTTTGGGGTAGGTTTCGGAGCGAACAGAGGTGTTATTCAGCCATTTTTTCTTCAGGGAAGAGGAAAGAGACATCAGGGCCATCAGGGAGATGGAGTTGTATTGGGTTGTGCTTCACTGTTTAAGGTGAAACAAAAGCCATTTTTAGCTTATTTCTGTCTTCTGAAGTCAAATTCATAGCTTTTTTTTCCTGTTTAGGCACATTTTTTACTATGTAACCATTTTGAGCAAATAAATAGAGCAAGGACATGCCATTGAGGAGCCTTGGACCGACAAATGTAGCCTAGGAGGGGTGAAATACCTCATCATTTTGCTGTGTTATGATATGGTGAATTTTACTTGCTGTTTATTTCTACTATGATATATTAAATAGTAAATTAAATAACAAATCCTCACACATAAAACTCAGAAACATTACCAAAACTACTTTGTTTAACCTGCAAGACATGGAGAACAATTTGCACACTAAATTAAATGGAAATGAATACTTTGCATAACATTTACAAATAGTTCCATTTTCAAATGAGATGGTATTAGAGCTAGATTTTTACTATGTATTTGTTCTTGTGCAAAGATATAGTTGATTGTTTGCAAGCTTTGATGCTTACTAGGCTTAAACTGAAGAGAGGGGAAGGAAAATTGGTTAGAGAACAAAGTAATCCTCAACCAAGAAAGGCTAGAGAGCCACCTCCAAGAGCCATAGAAGAAGCATCAAGCATGTCTTCAAGAGAAGGAGAAGCTCCTGAATAAATTGATCCCAAAGAAGAGGAATGGGTGTTCTGAAAGGATTTCTTGGACATGACGGAGATGGTGAGGATACTCTACCAAGAAAGGAATGACAGGCTTGTAGAAGAAGGGTATAAACATCAGAAAGAAGGAGAGGGTTCTTCAGAAGGAAAGAAAAGTGATGAAAAGTCAAAGAAAGGACATGGAGGTAATGGTGATCCACCATCCCCATCTTCATCCTCTTCCTCTACATCGTCATCCTCTACTTCGGTGAATCAGTCTCGCAATTCTAAAACCACTGGTAAAAGTCCATTTTTAAAGCTTGATATTAAATTTGAGTTGCCTGTGTTTAATGGTGAGGTCAATGTAGATAAACATGACAATTGGATAATGCAGTTGTAATTTTATTTGAGGATACAAAACCTTCATGAAGACGACACCAAGATTCATTTAGCCTCTTTGAGAATGGAGGGAGCAACAATGGTATGGTGGGAAACCATGACCAAGGATGAAATTTAAAAACATGGTAATATCACTTTATCATGGGCTGAATTTATTTATGCAATTAAACAACAATTTTATCCATTAGCTCATTTACAAAAGGCTATCATGAATTGGAAAAGTTTCACACAACTTAAGGGACAAAATGTTCAATATTACACCCAAGAGTTTAGACGAAGGGCTTTATTACTTGGAATTGATTTTCATAGCCAAGATACTTTGCTTAAATATATAGGTGGTTTACACAGCTATCTTATACATACTATTCTCATGTTCAATCCTACTAGTCTAGATGAGGTTTGTGTCCAAGCCACACATTTAGAGGCTAGAGGTAAACAATCTTTTGATGGGAATGAGGATAGTGAATTTAAAGGCAAAGGGAGAAAAAGAAATGCAAACTCTAGGAAAGAAAAAGGAAAATTATTTTGTAAAAACTGTTCCAAAACAAGCCACGATGAACACCATTGCTGGAAACTTCATCCGAAGTTGAAGCCAGAAAATTTCAAAACCAAAGATAAGGCCAAAGAGAAGGAAAAATGGTTGCAATAGCTGAACAAGACTTAGGGTATAAATCAGGATATGAAACTAAAAGCATAGCCATGGTACTAAAGAACATAAAGGGGAAAGAGATTGTAATGGAAACAAATCCTAGTTTTAGCACTTTAAACTGTCACATAGAAGCTCCAAATGAAGAAAGGAGGATTGAGTTGTTTCATGTGAGGATAGTTTCCAAACACACAAATATAGACACACTATTTGACAGTGGGTCACAAGCAAATATCATCTCAGAAGACTTAGTCAAGAAGCTAAAACTTGAGACCATTCCACATCCAAAGCCATATCCACTTGGATGGATTTGCAAGGATGCTAATTTACAAGTTTCAAGGAAGTGCATGTTGCGCTTTTCCATAACATCTCATTATGTTGACATGGTTGAATTAGATGTGGTACCGCTTGACATTACAGGTGTGGTGTTCGGTAGTCTGTACTTATATGACAGGAAATTGATCTTCCATCGCCATGGGAACAAGTATCATCTATTTAAGGATGGCAAGGAGTTTATTGTAAGAGCACATAAGAAGAAGCTAGAATCTTCTTTAGTGAATGCAGGGAAATTGAAAAGGCTTGTCAATGCAAGTCAAAATTTGACTTTGTTGATGATTAAGCAAAATATTTCGTACATAATCCTTTTCATATTATTTTTGATATAAATGATGATATGTTTCAGTCTGAAAGAAAGTTGTCTTTGGAATAAGTTGACAAGATGTTGCACAAGGTGTATTTGGTGTCGATCAGTGTAGAGAACAAAGTTTTGGTGCAAAGTGGGGCAAGAATACATGAAAGGGAAAAGCATGCAAGCAAAGAGGACACAAATTTCAACATGGGTCATTGCTGGTTTCAAAATGGCAAGTTGGTATGGCGAGAAAACTTGGTCGGGAATCGACACAAGTACATTTCTCATTCAACAAAAATTCTTCATGAGGACAGTTGGCAAGGTGAATCTCATTTTCAGTTTCCTTTGAAGATAGACCATTGTAGGAACAATATGTTTTCTGCAAATTTCAGTTTTTGTTCTACAAATTTCTAAAAAAGTTAGCAACAGTTGGTCAACAGGTTCAAGGAAGAATTTATCTTTTTATGAGAAGCTCAATTTTATGAAATCAGGGAGATTTCAGTGGTTCAAGGTTGGAAGAGTGGAGAATTAGTCTCCTCATATTTAGTTTATGTAATTCAGAGATATTATGGGGTCCAAAATCTTCCCATTGGGGAGGTGTGATTAGGTGATCATGTCCAAGTTGAAAAAAATGCTCAAAAATGGAAATGCTCATAAATGGTTGCAATCTGAACTATCAGAAAGGCCTCGTCACTGCGATTCTGGTGCCATGAACAGGACTCAAATATGATGTCGTATGTGAAATTTATTGAGGTTTGAATTCGTCCACTGACCTCAAAAACATGACTTTTTGACCAAATGAATTTGTCATTTAAAAAAAAAAATTTATATGGAAAAAAAAATGGTTTTTATTAAGTTTTATGGACCTATCAGTGGGTGCCACGTGGCCTGCTTGGAGGCTGCCACGTGGCCCTAGGCCATTGGTTAAAAGGTGTTATGAAAAGTTGGAGGGCATGAGGGTCAAACTCTCGACCCAACTCCTCGGGTAGGGTCGACCCAACCAACATGACTCCTCGGGCATGGGAAATCATTTTGAAGTTTAAAACATTGGCAGATATCACTAGTCCCTAATATGAAAACTATCAAATGTTCATTGATATATTTGTAAAATTATTCAAATTTATAATGATTTTCTATATACTCTCTATATAATTTTGGTGATTTTTAAGTTTAAATAATTGTATATAGTAAAATTTTGGCGAATCATTTTTATAAAAAAATGGAAATTGGTGAATATGTTTTTTGGAAAAAACATGGAAAATTAGCCCACCTGCGAATATTAGCCCCTAAAATTTTCCATGAAGGGCACGATGTTGTTTTGTGGGCGAGTCGGGCGGCATTAGATCTGGTATTCGGGTCATGTTGAACTTCATTCGGGCAAAGGTAAACGAACAATCGGCTCATGCATAGTTGAATGGGCAGACGTTTAGCTTAAGCCCTCAGGGCTTAAATTTTGTCTTCATATGCCCTTACATGGTGACCCAAGGCCTAAACATTTCCAACCGGTGGAACAACAGGGTTAATAACCTTGGCGCTAGCCCCTCTTTCGATGTGACCTTGACCTGTGACCATGGGCGTGAAGTTTTAAAACCTTATCTGCCAGCATTAACTGCCAAAGATTCCGCATGTGAATGCGACCATAAATGACAGTTAAATTTAATGTTATCCCTAAAATAGCACGTGGTTCAGCCATTTCTATCTGCCAGCCTATTTTGGAGAGTTTATCTATAGTTCCTCTAGTTTTGGAGGAGATTTTCTAGTGCCACTGGGAAAAAACTTGTTTGGGTCATAACTTTCTCAATTTTCGACCAAATTAGATGAAATTTTAGTCATTTTTGGGTTTCTTGAGCATTCTGGAGAGTTTGGGGTTGGTTTCAGAGTGAAGAGAGGTGTTATTCAGCCATTTTTCTTCAAGGAATATGAAACAACCATAAGGGCCATCAGGGAGATGGAGCTGTATTGGGTTGTACTTCACTGTTTAAGGTGAAAAAAAAGCCATTTTTAGCTTATTTCTATCTTCTGAAGTCAAATTCACAATTTTTTTTTCCTGTTTAGGAATATTTTTCACTGTGTAACCATTTTGAGAAAATTAATAGAGCAAGTACATGCCATTGGGGAGCCTTGGACTAGTAGATGTAGCCTAGGAGGGGTGAACTGCATCATAATTTTGCTATGTTATGATATGGTGAAGTTTACTTGCTGTGTATTTCTGCTGTGATATATTAAAAAGTAAATTTAAATAAAAAATCCTCACACATAAAACTCATAAACATTAGCAAAACTACTTTGTTTAACTTGCAAGACATGGAGAACACTTTGCACACTAAATTAAATGGAAATGGATACTTTGCATAGCATTTACAAATAGTTCCATTTTCAGATCACTTTTCCAACATCATATGTCTCCCTTTTAGATTGATTATTGCATCAGTATAAAAATCCAAATACAATCCAAGAAGTGCCAGATATGGATTTCTATCATCTACAATCTCAATTACTTCAAAATATGCAACAACACGCACTCCTTCAATATATACTACAACTCCAGTTAGCCTTCCCATAGGGAAGATCTTCTGCTGGTTGGCCATTCTCAACTGGATCAACGATCATTGCAATGTTGACTTTCCCATTCGCTCCTAAGATTTCTTAGGAAATGCAATGGCATCATATCCTAAATACAAGATTACCTGATCCATGTCATACTCTCTGATTTGCGCAGCTAGTCTCATCTCCCTTCCTATTCTTTTCTTATGTAGATTCAACTTATTAACTACTCACGACTCATTTCACAGTTCTTATTTTCTAGCGCACGTTTCTATTATCTCCTGAAGTCCTTGAACAACCTTTTGATATTGTAAAAACTTCATACAAGTCTGAAAAAATGATTTCAATATAGATGGATCGAATTCTTTCAGTTGAGTAGTTACTTCAGTGTTGTCCTTCTTCGGTATCAACTTATCATGTGGCTGGTGCTAGAGGTCAAAGCTCTCAGATCCATGAAACTTCACTTCACCTCAAATAATGCTTCTTTTTTCTCTTGAATACTTACCCTAGGGGATATTTCTATAGTATTCCCAACATATGTGTCTTCCATCTGCTTCTTGGCTTCAGCGAATTCATATCTTGTCTCTGCGCCACTTTGTGTGACTATGTTAATGCATGGATAATCTTCCCTTGTTTCAACGGTCATCATTTTCAAATTTTATGTAGGCTTATAGTTTCTTTTCTCCTTCATATTTTCCATAAGAACTGTACATTATTCTATCACACGATCAAAATGTTTGCAATACTTACAGGTGGGGGTAGGATTATGACAGTCCCACGCGAAGTGTCCTACTTCGTCGTAGTTGTAATAAATGAGATGGCCATGTCCTCAACCAAGGCCTCCTCTTCATCCTCATCCTTGTCCTTGGAATCCTCCTCGATGAGAATGTTGACCTTGGTCCTCCTATGCACGTCCCCCAACTTGCATTCTATAACTGACCACACTTTTTTCTATTATCAGATCATTCCTCCGATAATTCTTCTCATCATGTCCCACCGAGCTACAAAAGTTACAAAACAATTGTTTCAGGGTCTGCGCATACTTTTGCAACAAATATAATTCTTTTGTGCAATGTTGACCTGCAACTTTACATAAGTCACACCATGCACTTGATCCTGGGTGCAATGGATTAGGACCTCCACTATTGATGTAATATTTGAATATAGGGCATTGATCCTTATACTAGCCTTCTACCTTACACTTTATGCACCATACTTCTTATCAAATTTATGACCTTACTTCCTTACCCTTCTTCGGATCTTGTAACTCCAAGTGCATTGCTGCTAGTTGGTTTTGAATATTCTATACTCTTGAATGAGTATATCCCACTAGTGAAGCTTCCAACTTCATCACACTTTTTAGAGCTTTAGCCTCTGTTGATATCTTCTACTGTGTCAAAGGTGGTCTGATATGTGGTAATAGTGCAACTACAAACCACTCATTATGTTGTTCCTCAGGGATTTTAAAGCTTACTTGACCCATTAAAATCTTGAACCTTTGATATAATTCCCAAACATACTCAGTTACCAATTATTTAGTCTCCTTTAGCTCCATAAGACACTGTGGTTGCGATTTTGTCTTCTTAAATTCTTCAGTCAGTGATTTCTTCGTATCATCTCGCAAATGACCTTGATTCATCCTAGAATACTCTATGTACCATGTCAGTGCTATTTCCTGCAGCGTTGTGACAAGTTGTGCCTTCTTCACATTATCGTCAGTAATATTTATTGCTTTCCATACAAATTTAGCTACAAACCAGAATTTCTGAGGATCCTCTGATCTAAATGCTCTAAATATCGGTAGCTTGATATCATTCTCCATGTGTCCTAAGGGTGGGGAAGGTGGAGGTGAAGGTGGAGGGAAATTTGAGGGAGTGGGATCAGGGGTGAGGGATGTTGAGGGATGGGGAATCCAAGAGGTGCCCTAATTAATCTAAACTCCTGAATATGGAAAACCTCTAGGTGTTGTGGGGTTATTTCTTTATCCTTCACTCTGAAAGCCACTCAACAACAAACTGTAATCAGTCTCAATATAGTTTTCTTGATCTACTATGTATCATTTTCCACTTCGCATAGATTTTCCTCCAAAATTAAGCCCAAACATTAATTTGATTTCATTCATAGTACACCGTTTTCACATAAAAGAATTTTAATCCACAACTTCAAATATTTCAGATACTTACCTCGCAGACCCTTGAAAAATATTCTCTCAACTTCACTGTAAGATACAAAAGTGTCTATTGTGAATTCAGTAATAAATCCTCCTAGGATATTGTTGATCTAGAAATAAACAGCTCTTGAGATCTTGTTATCGGTCTCCTTGAGTCGTTGTAACAATTCAAGGTGCCACATAGTAGCCTCGTCATTCTTAAAACATGTCTTATTCTTAGTTTCCTTGATAACCATTCATGCAGTTCGTGTTGAAACATTAGTTAAACTGAGAGGGGGTGAATCAATTTAATACATTTATGGACATTTAAAACTTTCTTTTAAACTTATTTACACCTTCATTTCATGATCAACTTAATGTATAATGAAACAACAATCTTAATATGTGAGCAGCAAGTATTCAACAGATTTAATACAGAACTTCAACACATAATCATCATGCATATAGACAACAGATATAAGTGGAAACCCATAAGGGAGAAAACCACATCTTATTGTTATTGTGATGCAAAGGCAAGCTCCAATTCCCTCTCACCACTGATTTTCTGTAGGCTCCAACCTACAGAAGGCTACTACCTCAAATTTTGCAACCTACTACTTTCAAGGAAGCTCCAACTCCCATCTATTTTCTACAGGCTACAACCCACAGGAGGCTCCTACCTCAGCCAACTACGACTAGACATATATCAAGCTACAACTTGATATGGAAGCACCAACTTCCTCACGCTACCATAAAATCATATGTTGATTTACCTGGATATCAACTCAAATTTTCTCCTTCTTCATTGTTGTCCTTCCAGTCTTAAAATATGCTTTATATCAGCTCTAGATCTTCATGGATTCTCTATCTAATCTGTCTTATTCTTCCACTCTCTACCCTATCTATGCATACAACAATAACATCATTTGTAGAGATTACTTCATGGCTGTTTGTATTCTATATGGGAATATGAAGTGAACATGAATTATTCTTGCCTTCCACCCATTCATTTCATCACTCAGCATATTTCGGATGTTACAACACTAAATACACTCATTTCAATATTAAATTGGAGTTTTTCTTTGCCTACGGAGACTTGCCTTTGCATCACAAACTATATAAAATAATGAATACATTTACAATTACAATCAAAATATTCCAATTCAGCCCTTTCAGCTTCTTAGCTTTCGTATGCATTTGTCCTCTTCTTGTTGTTTTTCCTTTGTCTTTTATGTTTCTACAGTTATGTTTCAATTGTGCTGAATAACTACCCTTTTTTCCTGACTCAACCCATGTTGTTGCACTGTTTTGCATGAGGTCGGGTCCTTTTCCTTGCCTGAGCTTTTAAATGCTGTGTTTAGAATTTCCCCTTTATTACACAACCACAACTGCATAACACTGTTACCTATAGGTTATGGCCCACATAAATCCCTTTTAACGCAGTAGAGTTTTATATCGGCATTTATTCCACATACATACATTAGTGATCAAACAACACATATTAACATACCTGGAATAGGGGTTATCGGGTCCCACACTATTTGACTAATCACAACACGCCACACATTGCTTGCCCACACCTTTTAACATTTTGCACAAGTATCAGAATACACAGCAAAATCACAAAATGTTACTTTAAGCCCGATTAAACATAAAACCCAAAGTAATTACATACCGACAAAACTTCTTCACTGGAGGGTCCCACAACACTTTCCACCAATCACAGTACATCACACTTCGCTTGCCCACAAGTTTAACTCTCATGGATATCGCTAAATCATATAATTTGTGATGTGCACTAGTGCACAGAGCTGACATGTGGCTCTTCCCTCATCGCATCGCATACAATTTACCATATCGTGCAAACTCTTAACGGTATCCTCTAAGATTTTTGATGTGCGCTCATGCGTAGTACTGACACATGGCTCTTCCCTCATCACATCGCATACAATTTACCATACCATGCGAACTATTAATGGTATCCTCTAAGATTTGCGATGTGCGCTCGTTCACAGCACTGACACATGGCTCCTTCACTTCACATCACAACCAACTTAACTTACCATGCGACACCTTAACACTAAACTCTTAAAATTTGCGATTTTTGAAATATCTCTTGGTGTGATTCGATCTCTACCATTCATCACTCACCTTCAATTTTGCGATCTAATCCTAACAGTCCACTCATCCTTCATGCAGCTCTTCTTCATCTCTTCCGCCCACTCTGATCTTTGTCGTTGATTATTAATACTTTGATTCTGTGATTCGATCTTTGTCATCTGATCATCGCCCTTGGAATTCTTCTAATATTTCTCTACCTTATTCTTTCCTTCTTTCAACTATTACCGCTCCTCTACATCTCCACTATCCTTCTTGAGCTTTATACAATTTATAAATGCAATGATCTCTCCTGAGCTTGTTCTTCTATTCGTTATTCACTCCAACTTGGGATTGTTACTCTTGCTGCATGGCTTTTCTCTTCTCTATTTCCTTTTCTGCTTCTTTGCTTCCTTTGTTTCTTGTGCTGCCTCTGCTTCTTCTCTGCTACATTTGTTGCCTCTGCTGCCTCTACTTCTTTGTTTCTTTTTCAAATCTCTCCTGAGCGTTTTCTTTTGGTTATTCATATAACCATTACACCATCTGGAGCCTTCATTCCTTGCCTTTGTTGCCTCTGCTACCTCTGATTCTTTGTCTTATTGCTAGTTCTAGTTCTACTCATTTTTTCTCCTTTGCCATCAATGAAAATATTTCCAACAATCTCCCCCTTTGGCATTGATGGCAACACATCCGCCAATACTCCAATACTTCCTCCAGGACTTCCTCCACCTTTCATTATGAGAAATGTCTTTCTTCCTCTATTTTATTTTCTGATTGCTTTTCCTCCCCCTTTGACATCAATGGCAAGGGGTTTAACATTTCCCAATGTAGTATCTATATGTGCACTATTTCTCTCTGATTTGTGCTTAGGCCTTCTTCTTCTGACTTTATACCTTGCTGCTCCAGACTGGTGTACCAGATTTATTGGGAGAACAATTTTGAAAATTATTGAGATTGCATGGAAGGCTTTTCACCATATAATGCTATGTACTTATGTCCCTTACTGCTTGATAGAGGTGATATGTGCTGAAATTTTCATGTACTTATGTCATGATACTCCAACCTTGAGGACCTGTATCATACCTCTGCTCCATAGCTCTAGCTTTTCTGTGACAACTTTTATGTGATGGTCTCCCCTAGAATGATGCTTCTTGTCTGATAGTGACTTATTTAATACACTATTTTTGTTCCTTATATGGAAGTCTTTGCTAGTCTATCATCATTTTTTTGTTGTTGTTGTTTTCTAATCGTATAAGAGAGTATCATCTATAAACACTACCCCTAGCTTGTCTCTTAGATATTCAAATGGTTCTCTAGCAAGAGGTTTTGTGAATATGTCTGTTGTTTGTTCCTTTGTTGCTACATACTCCATATTTACTATTTTCTCTGCTACTTTTTCTCTGAGGAAGTGGCACTTTATTGGGATGTGCTTGGTTTTGGAATGAAGTACTAGATTTTTTGATATACTTATTTCACTTGTATTGTCACATTTGATAGAAATGGGTTCATTGATGCTTACCTTCATATCTTGGAGAGTTTATTTAATCCACATTACTTGTGTGCAACCAGCTACTACTGCTATGTATTCTGGTTTTATTGTAGATAGAGAGACAGATTTTTGCTTCTTGCTTAACCATGCCACTAGAGTTTCTCCCAAGTAAAATGCACCTCCACTTGTGCTTTTCCTTTCATCCACACAACTGGCCCAATCTGCATCTGCTAATGTTTTCAATGTGAAGCCTTTGCCTTTTGGATACCATATGCCATAATTTGCAGTTCCTTGTAGATATCTAAATATCCTCTTGATTGCTAGCAAGTGATTTTTTTTTGGTGCTGCTTGATATCTTGCCACAAGTCTTACTGCCAACATAATGTCTGGTCTAGAGGCAATTAGGTATAGCAAACTTCATATCATAGATCTGTAAAGTCTTTGATCTACATCTGTGGATCCATCGTCATCACATAGCTTGCATCCAGTGATTATGGGAGTTGACACAGGTTTGCAGTCTTCCATTTGGAACCTTTTCAACATGTCTCTTAAGTATTTTTCTTTTGAAATGAATATTACTGTGTTATTTTGTAGAATTTTAAGTCCTAAGTAGAAGGTAAGCTCTCCAATCATAGACATCTCAAATTTCGACTTCATCTCTTCTCCAAATCATTTTTATAACTAATCTTTGTTGCTACGAAACATGATATCATCTACATATACTACAACAATTAAGAGTTTATTTTCATCAGCGTTTATGTACATATTGTTGTTTACTCCTCCTTTCTTGAAACCTTGTTTTTGTAAGTATTCGTCCAGCCTAGAATACTATGCATGTGGAGATTGTTTGAGACCATATAAAGCTTTCTTTAATATGTACACATATTCGTGTTTATCTAATAAAGAAAATCATTCAGGTTGTTCCATGTAGACATCTTCCTCTATATCTCCATTCAAGAAGGAAGACTTCACATCCATTTGATATACCTTGAAATCATGATAGCAAGCCAAAGCCAAAAACATTTTGATTGCTTCCATTATTGCTATAGGGGAAAAAGTTTCATCATAATCAACACCTTCGATTTGCGAGTATCCCTTGCATACAAGTCTGGCTTTATTTTTGATTACCTGACCTTGTTCATTCATCTTATTCTTGAATATCCTCTTTGTGCCAATGAAATTTTTCCAAGTGGGTCTTCACATTAACTACCAGGTCTTGTTCTTCTCAATTTGGTCTAGTTCTTCATTCATAACATTTATCTAATTTTTGTCTTTTTTGGATTCATTGAAATTCTTTGGTTCTATCTGTGACACATGGCTAGGTACACTTCCCTAGTCTGTTCAACTAGTTGTCTTCTAGTTTGGACTCCTGCACTCTTGTCGCTAATGATTGGATCTTCTGGATGGTTCTTCTGAGTGTGTCTCGAGGGTCCTTTTGAGTTTAATTATGTATCTTTTGTTACCTTACTCTATTCTTCATTTTCTTGATTCTCATTTTCATGATCATTTAGAGGATTGGCACAGCTTGTGCTTTTGGTTTTGTTTGGCAGATCTTCTTCTAATCTCACATCAATTCTTTCCACAATTTTATGTAGTCTTTTGTTGTAGCACCTGTATCCCTTACTCTTGGATGCATATCCCAAAAATATTCCTTCATCATCTCTTGCATCATACTTCCCCAATTTTTCATCATTATTCTTTATGAAACATTTTTTGCCAAAGACTCTAAAGTGCTTGATTGATGCTAATTTCCCATGCCACAATTCATATGGAGTCTTGTCACAATTTGTTCTAATATGAGCTTTGTTAAGAATATGAATAGTTGTGTCTACTGACTTTTCCTGGTAGGTTTGGGGAATGTTACTTTCTTGCATCATGTCTCTACAAATTTGTTGTACTGACCTGTTTTTCCTCTCTTCCTCTCCATTATGTTTAGTTGTACCTGCAAGTGTGAACTGTTACTTTATCCCACATTGTAATATCCCAAAATGGGGATGAAACAATACATGAACACAAAAGTAGAGTAGTAGTGATAAATCAACTCATAAAATGTAAGAAGAGAACATAGGAATCATATTAATGTTACAACAGAAAATAGATACAATATCTTGAGGAAATAATCACTCAAGTTAGGCCATACAAGCCTCAAGAGAACATGTATATGAAAAATGAAGTACACTGCCACAAAGAAAATGCTCAAGGCTATGACGCCACAATATATTAGAGGTAACTACTGCTAAGAAGTTTCAATACAAAAATGTAAAAATATAGGGCCCACACAATGTTTGGAGTGAGGATCTAGAATTCCAAACTCAATTCCAATACAATCCAGAAAGGATTTCCTGAAGTATGCAAAAAGTACAAAATGCCGGAGTTGCAATCATAGGACTGAGTAGTAGCTGCAACTCAAGATCTGGATGAAGATGGCTATAGATGATACATGTGATGAATGAATCTCATCCAATGGATCCTTTAGGTGAAAGGCTGATCCATTCACTGAATATCTCACCCTCCAATCAATCACTGCAAGCCCTCACTACAAATGCTCTCTAAAATAATGCAGTCAAGAAGAGGGACTGCGTTGTAGGAGATAGAAAATAAGTTGGACAAATTCCAAGATCTGCAATAAGCTCCAAAATATTCCTCACTGATCTCCCAAAGGGAAGAAAGCTTCCTCCTCTGAAAAATAAGCTCTGGAAGTGGTGTTGTGAACCCTCCATTGCAACACCCTACAACACAACGTTATACTTCAGCAGAAATTGTTGGGTGTGGAGCTTGATTATCTTGTTTATTTTGTATCACGGAATTGGAACCTTTTACCTTAATGGGGCAGCAAGGCCACCCGTAATTAAATGTTGCCTGAGGGGTCCAGCGGGGCAGCGCCCCCGAAGCTAAAAACAGATGTAAATTTTCCTTGTAAAAGTATAGTAATTTCTAGTCAATCTGGGCCGTTCATTAGGCGGATGATCTGATGGTAGAAGTTATTTCTAGTTTAGGGTTTTTTTCCCTAGAAAGAAACCCCTCGCTTGTATGAGGGTATTTTTACTTCGGTTGTGTATTGTATGTGTATTCCTAGAGAACGAAACAGATAGGGAGACTGTGAGAGAGAACAGAGGATATTATAGCGGATCTATTGTAGGTTGTGTCTCTTCATTTTGTTGGATAATAGAAAGGAAGGACTGGCTGTTCGGGGTGGACGTAGCCAAAACTGGGTGAACCACGTGTATCTGTGTCTCTCTAGTTTTATGTGTTTTGTGTGCTTGTGTTTTCCACATATTTTATGTTTCGCATTTCTCTGTAATATATAATTCTCTAACAACTGGTATCAGAGCTGAAGGTATATTTGGATGATAAACTTGCATGAAAGAAGGGTTCCTGGTTCGAGTGGGAGTAATGGCAGAAGATGGTAAGTTTAGGGTCGAGAAATTTAACGGCCAAAACTTATGGAAGATGCAGATGGAAGATTATCTGTATCAGAAATATCTGTACCTACAATTGAGCAGAAAAACAAAGAAGCCAATGAGTATGACAGACACAGAATGGGATATTCTCGATAGAAAGGCACTCGGAATAGTACGGTTGTGCATCGTGACATCGACAGCCTTCAATATTTCGAAGGAAACAACAACAAAGGGTTTGATTAAGGCATTGGCGAAACCATATGAAAAACCCTCGACCTCAAACAAGGTATTTCTTATGAAACGTTTATTTAATATGACGATTTCAGAAGGTGGATTTGTTGTATACCATTTAAATGATTTTAATACAGCTACCAGTCAGTTAAGTTCTGTAGGGGTAAACTTTGATGATGAAGTTAGAGATCTTTTATTTCTATGCTCATTGCTAGAAAGTTGGAATGGTTTAGTTATGGCCATTAGTAACTTTGTCTCTGGATCTAGTACTTTAAAGTTTGATGATGTTTTCGGTGCTATCCTTAGCGAGGAAATGTGACGAAAAAGCTTCGGTGATACATCAGGTAATGATTTGAGTGTAGAGTCTAGGGGAAGAATAATGGAAAGAGGAAAGAGCTCAAGATATCATAGTAAATCAAGGAAAGGAAAATCCAAGTCTAGATCAGGGATAGTGTGCTAGAAATGCAGAAAGAAAGGAGACCTAAAGAAATACTGTAGATATGGGAAGGGAAAAGAAGGAGATGCACAACAAGAAAACAATCATTAAGAAAATGTGACAGGTGATGTGTTATAAGATTCTTTGATTATTTATTTCAAAAATATTATTGATTCCTGGGTGGTAGATTCAGGGGCCTCATTCCATGCCACACCTGATAAGAAATATTTTCATGACTATGTTCAAGGAGATTTTGGACAGGTTCATTTGGGTGATGATAAACCCTGTAAAATTGTTGGAATGGGTAAGGTTCTTGTAAAACAGCAGAATGGAAACCAATGGCTATTAAAGGAGGTAAGGCATGTTCCACATCTGAAGAAAATCTGATTTCAATAGGGTAGTTAGGCGGTGAAGGTTGTGTGACAACTTTCACAGATAAAACTTGGAAGGTCGCCAAAGGAGCCCTGGTGATAGCGAAAGGCAAAAAGGTTGGTACATTGTATTTATGAAATGGTATTTCTAACTCTATTAATGCTTTAACTTCCAAAGGAGAAGATGCAACATTATGGCATCATAGGCTCAGACACATGAATGAGAAGGGGATGAAGATTCTTCACTCAAGAAACTTCTTGTCGGGTTTGAATAATGTTGATTTGGATTTATATGAGAATTGTATTTATGGAAAACAGAAGAGAGTTAGATTTCTCAGAGTTGGGAAATAAAAGAAGAGTGAAAAATTAGAGCTTTTGCATACAGATGTATGGGGACCTACTCATGTATCATATCTTGGTGGCTCTCGTTATTATGTTACTTTTATTAATGATTCAACTAGAAAAACTTGGATTTATTGTATTCAAAATAAATCTGATGTATTTGATATTTTCAAGAAATGAAAAGATGTGGTTGAGATTGAGACAGGAAAGAAGTTGAAGTGTCTCAGATCATAAAATGGAGATGAATATTGTAGCAAAGAGTTTGATAGGTATTTTTCAGAGCATGGAATTCACAGAGAGAAGACAGTTCCAAGAACACCATAAGAAAATGACGTGTTAGAAAGGATGAACAGAACAATCATGGAGTGTGCAAGGTGCATGAGATTTCTGTTGAGCCTTGCAATAGGTATCTATTTACTCTTGATTACTGTCCTTTTTCCTCTTCCTTATCCATCTTGTGCCATGATCTAATAATATAATGAAAGGATTTTGATGAAGAATGAATGAAAAATGATCCTAATATGATTTAACCATCCAAACTAATTTTCATTGATTTTTATGCTGAACATAACAGAAGGAACAACAGGACTTAATCACGGCAAAGAGGACACGGTAAATATGGTCGAATCGAAGATAAATCAGTAAGGATAGCGCAGGGACGAATGAACTGTCTGAGGATAGAATTTTGTCGTGGATCCCTATGGATCTCCTGATCCTGAGGGATCATACTTATATTTCCTTTTTAGCTATAAAAGGACAAGGAGAGCTAGTTCTAAAGGAAAATGAATGACGTATCTTTCAATTCTATATCATTCGTAATTATAATTCACAGAACAAAGTTCTGAACGACAAGATCGTATTGTAATGTTAATTGACTATGATGATTAATAGATAATTCATGCTACTGTTTATTCAACAATTCTGGAGTAGCTAAGTAGTATTCGCCGATGGCTAAGGGCCCGGTATTTGGTGAATTCTGCTGCTGTTCTCTGTGTTATACTTTTCTGTTTATTGCAAGTATATTCTACTTTTCCACTTTACATTTGCAGTACCTTTGATAATTCACATTTTTGGTATTTACTTCCATTGAATACACATTTCCGATTTATTTCCTTAAGGAATTAGTTGCTAGTTAAAAGAATTGGTTTTGAGTGATTAAAGCATAGACAGTTATTTATAATATTTTCCTTCTGTTCAATAGTTTAGATCCAGCTGAAAGAGCTTAGTTAATGCTTTAGTGCTCTCGGTTGATTGTCATTTGAATTAGTTGAATTAAGAATGAATTACAATTTTGGTTTCTAATGTGTAGATGAATCACTTCCTTTTAAAGCTTCAATATTTATGATTGTATCTATATTAAACGATTGGAAATAGCATTACTCTTTGTATGAATAGCTTGCACATACTGTGTACACACTTGAGATAAAAGGACTTACCCTGGTTGATAATTAATGTGAGGAAATTAGGAGTTTTTAAAGACACCCGTTAGCACCCAACATTTTGGCACCGTTGCCGGGGAGTGTTTTGCCACTCTATAAAAAGAGTAATGTCTGATTGATGTTTTTTTCTGCTGAGGGAGAATTGGGTATTAAAAACGGAAGGTAAGAACCTGCCTAAAGAACGAGTAAAATGCTCCTTCATCCGCTCGATTTCTAGCAGAATTGTGTGAGATTTTAAGGTAGGAATGAATGTTTGTATTTATTCATGAATGAATAAGAGGGAAAGACCGGGAAAAAATGAAATTTCTCCTTCTAAACCTGAAAAACCTAAGGGACTGGTGACCCTTGGATGATCAACTTGTATTGACGAAATCTTAAGAAACACTGAGTCTCAGTCATCAGTAGGACCCCAAATTGTTGCTTCCATACATCGTACTGACTTCCTTCAAGCCACGGGATCACCATCTATAGCTAACGCTGAGATTGATAGTAATACTGAAGGTATTGAGCAGAGTTTTCAAGATACTGATAATTCACAAACTCGCCCTTCACAAGAAGGAAATTCTTGCAACCTCCGTGAAGGAGAAGGAGAAACAGGCAATATTGAAATTAAATTATCAGAAATTAAATCTCCTGAAGTAGTGACTGAGTAGAGGACACCCTGTATTCCAGATCAAGGTAGTGTTGTTAGAACTATTCCAGCCTCTTGTAGACATCCTAGGAATAACTCTCCAACTCTAGAAATACCTGAATAATATTCGCATATTTTTGACCAAATGGCTAATAACCAATAGTCTCAAACTTCTACATTGCAATACCCTAGTGTTGACACAACTGTCAATGCCCCCATGAAGGTTATCCCATTACAGAACATTCCTACCTTTCATGGGTTGACTTCAAAAGATCCCGATGTATTCCTTTTCAAATTTGATGTCTTATGCAGGGGTTATGATTACACTACCAACCCTCAGAAGCTGAAGCTATTCCCCTCTACTCTGAAGGGAGCAGCTCTGCATTGGTTCATGGGACTTGGTGGAGGCACCATCAATGACTAGGACCAAATGAAAACATATTTCCTTAAAAAATACCAAAATTATGGTAGCTAAGCCTAGCGAGAATCTGGAAGAATATGTAGAGCGTTTTCAATATAATCTGCAAAGATCTCCTTACACAAATCTACCTATTAATGTTCTAAAAACCATGATGATCAGAGGTATGAAAGACTAATGGGTAGAAACACTAAATATATTGGGTAAGGGTGACATTTATCAAGAAAAATATAATGATATTATAGATTTGTGCATCAAGTGTTCCAGGGTTAGTATAAGGCTGAAACCAGTCGGACGTGATGCAATCCCTAGAGACAGAAAAGCCTTAGGAGGAAGCATTACATGAAGTGAAATTGACAATCTATTGGAGGATTTCAAGAATGATATCCTAGGGACCCTGGCGACACAATTGGATGTCATGCAAGCTAAGAAAAATTAGGCTATAGAAGAACAGAACTTGGCTATTTTTTTCCCCCATTGCAGACAGAAGCATAGTCATAAAGAATTCCCCCTAGTTGTGATACGAACATTTGCCATATGCACTAAAGGGCACGCCATGAAAAACTGCCCATAACTCCCAGGATTAAAAGTAGTTTTCAAGGAAGAAGAAGAAGAAGTGGAACCAGTATATCTGTTGAACTAGTGTCATCAATGGCAAGCACGTCAGACAGGTATGCCTACTGATCCTTCTTCATTATTTCCTTCCTCGCAATATAATTCTCAGCAATATTCAGGGGCATCATGGCAGAATCAGCCACCTTTTTTGCCATCTCAAGCATTTTTTATGCCACCATGGTCCAATCAGTCAAATCCAAATAATAATAATTGGCCAAATTCCCCTTACCCACCACCATTCTGGTAGAAAAACCCTTATTTCTCCCAATGGTCCCCTTCCACCTCACAAAATCAGAATTGGCAATCAAATTGGAAAAGATCTATGAACCAACTTATGGGGACAACTCCTCTGCCTCAACCAACTTTACCAGCACCTTACACATTGCAGCAGAATCCTCAATCTAATATACGACTGTAACTTCCAGCTCAACCCAACCAAAATCCTAACAACAGACTAGTTCAGTCAATACAAATCATTGAGGGTCTGGACCTTGAAGATGAGTTAAAAGAATGTAATGAGCTTAAGTTGAGATCTTGACGCATAATCACTCTAGATAAGGATAAATATTTGCAACCAGAAGAGCCGCACACAAATAAGCCTTTGACTGTAGATGATCAACAAATAAAACAAGGGAAAGATGTAGTCAGACAAAAAAATTCTGAACAAATCATAACCACTTCTCCCCCATTCCTAGAAATATTGTTGATATCATGCCCGATTGAATATCCTAACTTTGATATTCTGGGTGAACTTAAGAACATTTGTATAAAAATTCCCCTCCTCCAGGCTATCCAAGATATTCCAATATATGCAAAAACTATTAAAGAATTGTGTATAAATAAGTCTGTGAGGAAAACAAAAACAATCCCTACTGTCCATGTTTTCGGGACTTTTTCTGATTTATTACTAGGAAAAGAGACTCCTATAAAATATGAGGATCCTGGAAACCCCATTGTCACAGTCCAGATAAATGGCCATTATTTTTCCAATGCTTTAGTTGACTTAGGGGCAACCATTAATATTCTCACAACTACAACTTGCAACATTCTTGGCATCACAGCCTTGGAACCAATAACTAACTTACTAGAACTAGCTGACCACTCAGTCATTAGACCAGAAGGAACATTACAAGATGTGATGGTCTCTGTAGACACTTGGTAATACCCGGTGGATTTCTTGATTATTAACCCTAGGAACCAGCAACCAACAACCACTTTTTATAATAGCAAACCTATCGAAATTGAGCCAGGGAAGATCCTGAACATTAACAGTAATCTGAGTGATGAACAACAATAGAAACTTATTCAAGTCCTTAGGAAAAATAAAGGGGATTTCGCTTGGGATTACTCAGATATGAAAGGGATCGACCCTCAGCTATGCATGCATCACATCTACACTAAAAAGGATGCAAAAACCATTCGAAAACCTCAGCGTAGATTAAATCCTCACCTAAAAGATATTGTTAAAGAAGAACTTAAAAAACTGTTAGATGTGAATTTTATCTATCCTATATCTGACAGTAAATGGGTTTCTCCATTAGTTGTGGTTCCCAAAAAGAATGTGAAATGGTGAATATGTGTTGACTATCGAGAACTCAACAAGGCAATGCAAAAATACCATCTTCCCCTTCCATTTATTGATTAGGTCCTAGATACACTAGCAGGGAAGAATTTCTTTTCTTTTCTGGATGGCTTCAGTGGCTACAACCAAATTCAGATTTCCCCTAAAGACCAGGATAAGACTACCTTTACCTGTACGTGGGGAACATTCTCTTACAGGGTATTACCTTTTGGATTGTCTAACGCACCTGCCACATTCCAAAGAGCCATACTCAGTATTTTTGCAGACTTGATAAATGAAGGATTGGAAGTATACATGGATGATTTCACACCCTATGGAGATGCCTTTGAGCAAGCATTAAAAACATTGGAAAAAGTTCTGGAATGGTGTATTGCTACCAGCCTATGTTTAAGTCATGAAAAGTGCCATATGATGATGACAAAAGGCCTGATCTTGGGTCATTACATTTCAGCAGCTGGAATTCAGGTAGATCCATAAAAAATACAGGTAATTCTCTTATTAGCTACTCCCTGCACTCAAACAGAGGTACATAGTTTTCTGGGATTTGTTGGATATTATTGTAGATTTATCAATATTTTTTCATAGATTTCTGCACCATTATATGCCTTAACAGGAGACAATGATTTCATATGGATTGAAAAATGTGATACTGCCTTTACAAATTTAAAATGGCTAGTATCAACAGCACCAGTATTATGAGGCCCGAACTGGGATATACCATTCCAGATTTCATCAGATGCATCAGACACAACCATTGGAGTAGTTCTTGGCCAAGAAGAAGACAAGAAACCCTACGCTATATATTACATTAGCTAAAACTTAACCCCTGTTGAATTGGACACAGTAACAGAGAAGGAGTTTTAGCTGTTATTTATGTTATTAACAAATTCAGGCACTATATATCTAGATACCCTGTAATTCTGTATACAGATCACTCTTATATCAAATGCTTAGCTAATAAACCCATTACAAATGGAAGAGTGACATTTTGGTTGCTACTTTTACAGGAATTTGATATAACTATAAGGGATCAACCAAGGAAAACCTTGTGGCAGATTTCCTCTCCCGAGTGCCAAGAACAAATGATGCAATATCAGTAGAGGATCAGTTTCTGGATGAAATCCTATTTGTTGTAACCGTGAAAACGCCATGGTACATAGATGTGGTGAATTATTTAGCAGTGGGAAAACTACCTAAACATCTAACACCCAGAGAAAGGAAATCGATAGTACAGCGCAACACTCAGTTCTCCTAGATTGGAGGATACCTTTTTCATACAGGGGCTGATATACACATCTGCGGGTGTATCAGGGAAGACATAATTTATGATATCTTAAAAGCCTACCATGATGGACGTTACGATGCACATTTTCCAGATTGCAGAACTGGACACAAAATTTTACAAATGGGCTACTACTGGCCCAAGATTTTTAAGGATGCTAAGAAATTTGTTCAGGCCTGCGATAGTTGTCAAAGGACGGGCCACCCTAGCCAATCTGATGAGATGCCTCTGTATCCACAGCTGGTCATAAAACCTTTTGAGCGTTGGGAGTTAGATTTTATTGGGCCAATCAACCCATCATCCAACCAGAAATCATATAGATTGGTTGCAACAAAATATGTAACTAAGTGGGTAGAAGCAGTAACATTACCAAGAGCCACAAAAGAAACTGTGATAAAATTTCCTTTCGAAATTTTTGTATGATATGGGTTACTGAGAGAAGTATTCACTGATGGAGGGCCGCAATTTGTAGGCCACAAGATCACTGCAACACTAAAAAATCATCATGTTATTCACAGAATTACCTCTCCATACCACCCGCAAGCGAATGGGAAGGTAGAAAGCACCAACAAATTAATTGAAGATATTATAACAAAGACAATCTCATTGCACATTTTATTGCCTAAATCTACCTTAGGCTGAAGGAAGGCAGAGTCTAGGGTAACATCAAACCACGCTTAATCTGGTAGCTAGCCCTACCAGATCAGGAGAGGGCTCTCTCCAGGTCAATCTCAGCAAAGATAATCAATAGGGCTTGAGATGACTTGAAATAAAAGATAATTTTAGGCTAGG
The DNA here is from genome assembly GCA_034641835.2 of Pinus albicaulis. Lineage (NCBI taxonomy): Eukaryota > Viridiplantae > Streptophyta > Pinopsida > Pinales > Pinaceae > Pinus > Pinus albicaulis. The sequence continues at coordinate 1,162,470,371 of CM076580.1, forward strand.
TATATATATGAAAGAGTTTGATTTTATTTTGTGGGTTTTTTGTTGGAATCAAAGGGAAAGGTAAATTTTGGGTCCAGGAAACGATCAATTTTGCAGAGGGCTAAATGGGGCAAGGAAGGAAATTGTTTTTATGCTTCGAAATTGAATGAAATGGATAGCTCAGACTGGGGAGGAGTTGAAGAGGGAAAGAGGCATTCAAGAATCCTCTTCAGACAGTTGAAAACATGGAAAATTAAACAAAACTCAAGGCAGAGCACTGCAAATCTAATGAATTCCACCTTTAATACTTGTTTGTTTAACTTGAGAAGAAAGGAGAAAGGAAATGATACACATGAAACATCAGTAAACTTACAATCACAGATAGAAAAACACCATCAAAACATAGAGCCACATGGATCCCAAGGAGTGCTGCAAACCCTGGTCTATTCCTTTGCCAAAATGCACAGATGAAATGTACAATGAAGCTCAAGGCAATCCCAAGTGTCCAACCCTAAAAATGACTGAAGAACTACAAGGTATAGACAAGCCTAACTCATCCCCATGCCTCTAGGGGTCGAGCTTACCATTCTGGGATTTGTTTCAACAAGATCTAAACTAAGAACTAGAAAATAGGCAATGAAACAACTTGCCTCTATAAGATAGGAAACTGATTCATTCAGTTACATTTCACTTTTTGGTGAATGAATCTACTTGCATGAGTAAAAATGTGCTAAAATTACATCAAAGTCATGAAATTACATCAAGTTACATTACGAGTTTCACATTTGGAGATAAAAATTCAAACTGGCCAAAAATAGGCAAAAATATGAACTGCTGAGTGAAAATTAGACCAAATTTCCCAATGCGTCGCGCCTGAAATCTCTATGCGTAGCGCCACTTTGAGGCTAATTTTGAGGGCCTTCCCGAATTCCAAATTGAGCACATGATAGCTTGTTGGAAATCTCTACCTATTTAATTTCCAACCCAAATATAATTTCTAAATTTGGTTGCCATTTTTCCCTCCAAAAATCAAATCTTCCAACACTACTTCCTGTGTGTCCAAAAAGTGGCAAAAAGGCCATTTTAGGGTGTTTTTGACCCTTCAAGCAACCCAAAACTTGTCAAAATTCTTAGGTAATGGGTATGAATGCATAATTTTTGATGAAAAATTCAGAAATGCAAAGTTCTTCTCAAAAGGAGCTGCGAATTATAAACGCGCGCCAAGTGGCGCTACGCGTCGGGCAGGAAAATCTGTGTTAAGGCCAAAAAAAATCAAAATTGACAAAAAGTTTCCCAGATTTCTTGAAATTTGGGCTGAATGTCCACCATCAAGTGCTATGCTGGGCCAAAGAAGCTTCGGCCAAAATTTGGAGTCTATCATGCCTTTTGCGATGCTTTAGTGCCCTCTTTAGCTTTGCCTTCAGAATCTTGATTCGCGCCTTACAAACATGATTTCGCGCCCAATAATGGTTCTTCATGTGCCTTAGCATGTTATTTTCCCTTTTTTTCCTTTTCCAACAGCTTCTCAAGATGAATATTGACCCTCTTAAGCCAATTTTCTCTATTAGCCTCAATCTCCCGCTCAATGGATGTCATCTCGGTTTGGCTTCTTTGGGAAGCTTGCTGGTTCTCACGGATGTTTTGCAACTCCATGATTGTTTTCTGATCTTCCAACAATTTGTTTCGCTGCTCCAGGTAGTTTATGATCCATTGGGCTCTTTGCAACTTGATGGTCAATGTGTCTATCTCAGCCTTCTGCTCCTGAATGGTCTCTCTCAACTTTGAGCTTGGAGAGCTCAAATCCTCATCAATCAGTATGAAACCTGTGTCTTGACCTCCTAAAGGGCCTTCATCCTCCATAGGCCTCTTACCTATATCCTGTACCTATACCTATGCTATTGATGACAGAAACGAGACCCCTTCCACCCCAGGTGGAGATAGTACTCTCCGGGCTACTGCAAATAATCCTCTAGTGCCTCTCTGATAAGTGACATATGTCAGCACACTAGTAGTCTCTGCCTCCTTACCTCCATACTGATGTGAAGGTTCACCTGCATCATGGAAAACCTCTAGAGGAACCTGAGGAGATGTGAAGAAATCATGGGAAATGAAATCCTCCCATGAAATACCTTGCAATCCAAACTGATGTACAACTACAATCTTGATGAGTGCATAGTGATAAATACTGTTGTACTGCTGCTCGGGAGTTTTCCTCTGCACAAGAGTGCTCATTCTCTCGATGTTCCGACACATAAAATAAGGAATTTTCATCATCCTCACCCTTGTGAAATGCATCAATAACATGATATGGTAGGCATAGAGGAGTGAAAACCGGCCCTCACAACTGAAGTATCTGATAATGAGTTTCATCATAGGTGCATAGGATTCCTTTAGGAACCAGATTGGGAACACTCTGCTGAGCTGTCTCACAAAGCTAGGCCTGATATATGGTTCATAATGCACTCTGTCCACCTGTTGTCTTTTGTTCCTGCGTTCACCCACATTCGGTATTCTGGTTGCTTGAGAGATAGTTTCTGGTGTCAAAGTGAAAGTTACACCGGCAAGGGTGACCTGACCATCATGTAAATTCAATACAAACAAATGAGCCAACTCCTAATGATAACGAATCCTAGCAATCATTTCACAAAACTGATAGCATGAATGTTGTTGGAAACATGTCATGGAAAGTGGGCAAGCCTGCAATTTAGTCAATGAGGTGGGCTCCTCTCTCACATGTCTGCCACCTTTACAAGACCTTCTAGGTGCATGTAGTTCAGTGGTAGAATCACTATCCCGGTCATACGATGTATCAGTGTCTATCTCCATGGAGTTCAAGGTTGATGCAAGGTGTATGTTGGCTTGTATGAGATGAAAATGAGAATTTTGTGCTTTTGTTTTAGTGCCAAATATGTGTCAAATGGGAGGGACTGTAGAGGAATAGGGAAGTGGGGACAATGGGGTTTAGTCATGTGGAATTTTCCTTTTGAAAACTTGTGATTTGACAAATATAGGGACAAGGGATAGCCACTTGATTGTCTGGGATAAACTTGGGATTTGGAGAACTTTTGCAAATGATATGAGTGGTTTTAGGGATGTAGGGAAATAGGGGAAGTGATGAGGTAAAAGTGAGGGGGAGGAAAAACCAGGCGGGGAATGAAAAAGTTTGGCACCACAACCAATTTTAAAAATTAAACTTCAAAACCCTAAGGAGGCACTTTTCAACAATATAATAGGGTTTGGATTTTTTGTATTCAAATTCTCATAATCAATCACAATCAACACCAAACATTTTTCATAAGAAATGGAGTGATTGTATGGACTTACTCGAACAAGGAGGGACCGAGTCGTTTTGATAATTGAGAGAAATGGAATTTTTTTTTGTGTTTCAGCTCAATGCGCCGCGAACACTGCCTAGTGCGTCGCGCCCTCTTGATGCTCCGCGCTGGTTCAAATTTAAACAGGGAAGAGCGGCCCTATGTGTCGTGCTCAACTTATGCATCGCGACCAACGCCCAGTGCGTCGCGCTCTGCAACTTCTAAACAATCTTCTCCCAAATCACTTGTTTTTGCTCCTCCACGATTTGTCTTGGCACAATGCTATCCTTTGGCATGCAAATGGATTTCTGAAATACAAAACCCATATTTGTACCAAAGACTTTTGCTTTTTGGTTTGAAAAAACCCACTTTACAATGTTTGAAAACTTTGACACTTTTCCAAAAGAACTCTGTTTTGCTAGTTTTTGCTTTTGACTGAATAATGAGCTTCTTGTCTGTTTTGCAGGGATGGATGCCATGAAGTTTTGGCAAAGGTGACCAGGGTTGCGAATGGAGCATTATTACAACTGAAGAACTTAAAAATTACATTACATTTATTACAAAAAGGATAAAATAGACAAATTTTCTTCAAAACAGAGTTTTGAAGAAAAATCATTATCAAGCATTATGATGATGAAATTTTTGCAGTGAAACATTATTTGAAGCTTCCTCATGTTCCTGCTGACATTATTAGACATTATGAAGACCAAATTAATGAAACCCTAGACCTAATGGGACTAAAAACCCTAAAATCACTCTTTGCCAACCAAGAGACCAAACATGACTGTAAATGACTGTAAATGATTTTGATGAATAGAACTAGGCCAGCAGGTACAAGACATGAGGGATATGAGTGAAAAGACCCTTCCGTCATGTTGATCATTATCTGTTTCCCGTAAAATTTCGCAGGCCATCTGGCTCCGAGCTCTCAAATTCACCCTTGCAGCCTTAGAAAACCATTCCTAAAGCATGTCGTTACCATTTCCCGCCTCCAAAACACATTATCAAAGGCTGTAAAAGTGTATTTGAAAATATTTGAGGCATATCCCCTTCAATCATAGCCCCTCTGCTCTTTTTCTTCATGTAACCCAGTCGCTAGACCAGGCACTAGTCCAACGGGCGCTTATCTGATGCATATCGGGTGCATCCTGAGCCGTTGATCTGTGCAGATCGAACGACGTTCACTCGCCGCTACCGCGTCTATAGCCTACTTATCCACCGTCCGATTAACTCATAGATCAACGGTTCACTGCACGTCCGCCTTGGTGGTCCTCGCGCTCGAAAACGTTGTTCTAAAACTGCCTGGTATTCATCACACCGCCTTTGGGCGGAGGGCGGTAATTCACATTCGGCCAGAAATTCCATACGTTGTCTGGCACGCGTCCCAGCGTATGGCCCCAATACTGCTCTCCATCGCACATTATCTTTTGGACCGAGACACGTAGCGATATTCATCACCGCCATCAGATCTGGGAGCCTTCATCCGACGGTCACCGCGCTCCGGAGCTGCATGATGTTTAGTCCAAGCCCATCGTACTCCTGGCCCACCGTCTCATTGCCCTCTGACACAGTTTTAACCATTGATTTTGTTTGATATTGTATGGTCCAGATCACTTGCATGACCAGCGGTTGACCAGGTCTTCCTCCACGTCACCCTTACCATGTGTGCTTCGCATTTCTACCTCTGCCCCTTATATGTCTCATCCATAAACTAAATTTAATTTTTCTGGTCAAAATTCTCTGCCCGGCTATTCTCCATCGTTCCACTGTAGCTTGTGTCGCCACCCTGCATATTTTCCATTTCATCACGTCGCCATGCTACACAGTCATCTCCACTGCATCCACCCTCCCGTGCATTTGTTTCTTAACATGTTTGTGGATTTTTTAGGGTTACAGCCGAGAAGAAATATTATGATTCACAGTCTCAATCGTTGTGATAGAGGCCGCGGCAAAGGACAAATTTTTAGAGGAAAAATAGATGGAAAAAGGATTTGGGAAGCTATTACGACACGAATTTTATTAAAAGAAGCAGGGTTAAAATCTATCAAACCCTCCGGAGTTATTCAAAGCACAGATTTTTGCAGATGAAGATATTAATGTTGTAGCAAAGAGTATCAGTAGAAGATCCAGGAATTCAGTGTCCAACATTGAAGATTTTCAATCTCAATTTAGGGTCTAGCCAGCAAAGGGTACGATGCACACAAAAAACAATACCCTCCAGGTCTTCTTTCAGCCAAATTTTCCTTCAGGAAAGGACAGGATGTTTACGTGATATTACTTCTTTCTAGTGTTCCTGAAGAGACTTTCACCCATAGCATTTATTCCGGTTAATAGGCCACAGAGTACAAACATCATAGCATAGTCATTCAACAGTATGGGCGAACACGTCTCCGCCATTTTGTTTTAATTATGCAAATTAAATGTTCATCACCTACCTCTTTTGCTAGGTTTTTGTTTCTTCTATAAAAACCATGAAGAAACGCATTGTAAGGGTTCCAGATTTTATCAGAAAATTATGCAGTGAAAGGATTTTTGTATACAGTTTGTAAAACTCTTGTAGGAAGGCACATAGCCCATAGGGTCTCAGTGAGGAGGAGTTCTATCTGTCAAAGAGGATTCTGGTCTTTGGTATTTCACAGTCTGTAACTCTCTTTTATATGTTATTTAATATATCATTTCATCTCACCCACCTTTCCTGTATCATGTTTTGGAATGCGAGTGGCTCACTGATTTCTAGTAAGGATTCATCCTAGTTGATGCCCATACTTGGATCAGTCAAATGCTTTAAATATGGCTCATGCATGATATTTTGTTTCATTGCTCATCTGAACCATGATTCTGTTATATTAGTTGCTTTGTGAGGGTGCTTTTAAAATGCTATTATCATGTATGGATTCTTAGATTGATAAGCCCATCCATGGTGGTATTGTATATCTAGGTATCAGCTCAATGTTGACTAATATCTTCTCGTTATTTCTTTCACTACATACACCTTCTGGTAATTTATGTCTGTGAGGTATTTCTGAATCGACCCGCTTTGCAGTAAACTACCTCTGAATTGTCTGTTGCTTTTGTATTAAGAGTTCTGCATTTTTCCTCTATAGTATCCTTTCTCTTGTGTCATTTTCTAAGAGTTTGGTCCCATTCTAGATTAATTTTCCCTGTTTACAGGAGATAACATATGAGCTGAAGCTGACAACTTCATACATTATATTATATGCTCCTTGCTATGCTAAGATGTCCTAGGCACTGGTCTATCACAACTCTAGGTTGTCTCTAGGAGCTACAACATCTTTCTGGCGCCATTGCCGGGTATGAATTTAAGAAAATGAAAATCCCCAAGCCTCGACAAAATCATATTTACTCTCTAAATAGGTGAGCACAGAGAGTTGAGAGTTGTATATCCCTCACCTTGGCGACTCCACGTTTGATATTCGATAAATCTATTTGCAGTCCTGGCTCCTTGTAAGCCACACCTAAGGTCAAATTCGTCTAAGCCAAAGACACCTTCAGTGTCTGACCCAGACCAGATTATACATAGAAGAAATTGGAGGGAGAGGAAATCAGCTCGTTCCCAAATCCCTGAAGTGCCTATAGAAGATTTTCCTTCCTCCTCCTCTCAATATTCTCAGTTGCAAATTCTAGAATCCACTGTGGGAGATACTGATTATTATTATTCAGATAGCCCACGCCAAGAGGGTATCAGAAATAAAAACGGTCTTCATCCTACTCCTGAGGTTGAAGAGGTCAAGGAAGTAACCGAAGTATCTGCTATTAATAGACCTTTGTTCCCCTCAACCCCTTGTGGAGCGATAAAAAGGTGTCTTTGTAACTCCTAATTACCTCACATTAATTGTCAACCCAGGGACGACTTTTTGTTTCAAGAGTGTACTCAGTCTGAGGCGGCTATTTACTCAAGAGTAATGTTTTGCAGTATAGTGCTTAAAATCCAAAAGTAAATAAAAGCTGGAAATAAAATCTACTTACAGCAAAGCACATTAAGACTTTAAATCATGCATTCGGAAAAATAAGAAATGTATCAGTCAAGGGTCCAGTAACAATAACTCATCCCTTTGCAAACTGATGTAACCAAAAGTAACCAAGGAACAGATCATTAATCTGGGGACTAGACAGCAAATGCCAATGCCCACTACAGTTTCAGATCGTTCTTCACACCAAATCAAAGATAATGCAAATAACAGGAAATGGAAAGCTGCCATTGAAATTAAACTAGGAAAGCTCTTTAAAAACAAACTCTTGCAATTAATCAACCAAACTAAACAGCGAAGTAAAGAACATGAAACTGTAAAGCATTACCGATGTTGCCCATTCCAAATTTGTAGTCCTCGGATAGATCTTTCTAACGAGGTATGGTACGCGTCAAACGGAGATCGTATGCCAAAGTTACGCCCCTGGGAAGTTTAAACACCAATTTACCCAAACGGGGCCCATAGTTTTGGCGCTTCATCTCCTAGGGTTAGGGTTTTGGCTGTTTAGGATTTCCCATTGTTTCTAAATGATAAATAGGCCCTCGAGCCTCATTGTAACTCAGTTCAGAGGCCTGTAGCCGCCACATCTCTTCTGAGAGATAGCTACCAGTGCCCTAGCTAGTTTTATTTCCATTCTGTCTGTAAGCAAATTTCAGTTCTTTGATATTAATGAAATGAAGTGTTATTTCCGCTGCATCTCTGTATTTATGGTTATGTGTTTATTCTGTTGCGTTCCTGCATAAATCCGGATTAGTGGTATCGGAGCGGTCTGCTTTTTCTCGATCCTTCTTTGCATGTCCCCAACGAGGTCGGGGTATAAGGAGCTAGGGCTTGATCTGGTGGAACCTTTGCAAGATCAGCCTCGCAAACCTCGACGGGCGCCCATGGGGGACGAAAAGAAAGATGAGGGAGCAGGAGATCCTATCAAAATATTTCTCGAGGAGGCCCTCGAAAAACAAAGGAACGCGATGATGGATAGCTTTGCTCAGATCCTTCAACGGCTGCCCACCGGCGGCGCATCTGCATCCAGTAGCCACTCTGGAGTTGCGACTCCCTTTAAGGTACAAGTAAATTTTGACATTCCCATATTTGAGGTTCAAATAGATGCAGATGTCGTAGATAGATGGTTGAATCTATTAGAAGGATATTTCTCTGTTCATGACTTTTCAGACCGGGAGAAGATTATTTTTGCACTCCTCAAAGCTACCCCCATGTTAAGGACTGGTGGGAAACCTACTGTGAGAACAAGGACCAGACAGAACCCTCTCTGTTCTCGGCCGTACCAACTTGGAATTCTTTCCGAGACACCGTCAAGGAACAGTACTATCCCGTGGGGAGCTATGAGGACAAGTACATACAATGGACCACGCTATGACAACAAAGGGATCAAGATGTGCATGAGCTGACGAATCTGTTCCATACCCTGCGCACAAAGTTGGGTATCAAAGATTCAGAGAAACATCTGGTGCTAAAGTATCGCAGCTGTCTGCACAAATACATTCAGGAGGAAATGGAGTTCCTTGACATCTCCTCGCTTGGTGCGGCATACCGGTATGCTGCCAAGATTGAGCAGAAATTCAAGCAGAAGAAGCGAGACTTTGGATCTGCGAATCAAAAGCAAGGGAAAGGTGCTTCCAAACTGCAGAACAAAGGACTGAGCCAAGGCATGGTGGCTAAAGACAACTCATCGAAGCCACAAGAAAAGAACAGCACCGCAAAGCCAAAGAAGGACACGGGAAAGTGGTGTGAGTTCCATAAGAGCTCCACTCACAACACAAGTGAGTGTCGGGCCAAGCAGTCGCTAGTAGCCGAGATGAGGGCTTCTGAGTCAGATGCATGCTCTGACTCCGAATCAGAACCTGAAAAGGTGAATGAAAAAGGGAAACAGATTATTGATGCGGAGCCCAACGCCACTGTTGCCACTACAAAGGTCCAGAAGGAGGAACCGGAAGATCCAGAGGAGGAGGAACGTCTCTTCCACTCCCAGATGTGGGTAAAGGGCTCCCCTGTACAGTTCATTGTCGACAATGGAAGCCAAAAGAACCTCATTTCAGCAGACGCCGTGAAGCGGTTGGGCTTGCCGACCACAGCTCACCCACATCCATACACCATCGGGTGGCTTCACCAAGGACGAGATCTCCGCGTCAGCCGGCAGTGTCGCCTTCCCTATAGCATCAAGCCCTTCACGGATGAGGTAATATGTGACGTTGCTCCTATTGATGTTTCTGATGTATTATTAGGACAACCATACTTGTGGAAGCGTCATGCTGTGTATGAGTCTCGACCTCGTGCTGTTATTGTTACTTTGAGGCGTGGGTTGTACGGGATGCAGGTACCACCTCGTGCTTGCTATCTCTTTAGTTCTTTGCAAAACAATGCGATAGCTCTCCAGTATAAACGGTCGTTTTCTATGATGATCCGCCCCCAGGGCAAGAAGAAGACTGTGGCCACATCCTCTAGACAGGGCTCCTCTGCACAACAACAACAAATGGATAAGGTTGTGGAGGAGTACAGAGACATATTCACCTCACCCACAGGGGTTCCTCTGCACTGTCAGGTCAAGCACCCGATTGATCTGACCCCAGGTGTGCCGCTACCCAATGGACCGATCTATTGGCGCTCTATTCTGGAGAATGATGAAATCAAGAGACAGATTCAGGAGCTGTTGCAGAAAGGTCACATCAGACCAAGTTCATCGCCCTGTGGGAGCCCGATCGTGTTGGTACAGAAGAAGGATGGGACATGGAGACTCTGTGATGACTATCGGGGCGTGAACAAGATCGTGGGAATGTAGACCCGATCACAGTTTGATGATCTTACGGACAACTCCAAGGTGCAAAATATTTCAGTAAGATCGACCTGAAGTCTGGGTATCACCAGGTACCAATTGAACCCTCTGATGTGTGGAAGACTGCCTTCAAAGCTAAGGAAGGCCTTTTTGAATGGCTGGTCATACCTTTCGGGTTGACGAATGCTCCCGCAACCTTCATGAGGATGATGGACGACATCTTGCGGCCATTCACCAACTCATTCGTAGTGGTGTACTTGGATGACATTCTGATCTTCAGCAAGACTTGGGAAGAGCACCTTCATCACATCCGACAAGTCCTCCAAACAATGCGGCAACACAAGCTGTGTGCCAATTTGGAGAAGTGCACGTTTGGCATGACCCAGGTTCAATATCTGGGATACATTATTGATGAAAGGGGGGTGCATGTGGATCCAGCCAAGATCCAAGTCATTCGGGATTGTCCAGCCCCAACCACTATAACAGAGCTTCGCAGCTTTCTGGGTCTTGCTAATTTCTATCGGAGGTTCGTGTTGGGATTCTCTCATATCACTTGGCCCTTGAGTCAAGTCACCAAGGGAGGAGCGAGAGCAAAATTTTTTTAGTCGGAACCTCAACAGAAGGCGTTCACAGAACTGAAAAACCGCCTCTGTTCTGCCCCAGTGCTCACTTTACCAGACTTGCAACAGCCATTTGAGATCGAGACAGATGCCTCTGACTATGCTATTGGGGCAGTTCTTACTCAACAGGGACATCTAGTGGCATTTCACAGTGAGACATTGTCTGACACAGTTCGCAAGTACCCCACATATGACAAAGAAATTTACTCCATTGTGCAAGCTTGTCGACAATGGAAGCATTACATTTTGGGGAAGGAAACAATCATCCACACAGACCACAGGCCCTTGCAGTTCATACAGACACAAGGGAAGTTGCAGAATGATCGCCATCAGAAGTGGTCCACATATCTGCAACAGTTTCATTTTAACATCAAGTACAAGAAGGGTAGCACCAATAATGTTGCAGACTGCCTCAACCGACCACCGATCGTGGCGCTCACCACCGTGCTCAACTCTTGTGGGCACGAGACTTCTGATTGGCCGCTTCTCTATGAGAGTGACCCAGAATTCGGCCACACTTACAAGGCACTCTTGGGGGGTACGCAAGTTCCAATTTTTCACCTCCAGATGCACTTTTATGTCACCTGGACTGCCCCCGTCCCTTCAATGGCATGCCAAGATGATATAGAGCTTCTCTGATCCCAAGTCAGCTAGGCATTTGGAGGTTAGCAGTAGCAATCTGAGAAATATTTCTAATGGCGAACCTTGAAAGGATGTCAGAGAAGCACATCGAGATCCTATGCTGTGCCATTGCCAGCAAGCCATCAAGAAGAAAGGCCTATATACTCCTCTACCTGCCCCTAGTCGACCTTGGGAATCCATCTCCATGGATTACATGTCGGGCCTGCCTTCTACTAAGCAGGGAAATGACTGTGTTTTTGTGGTCGTCGACAGATTCTCGAAGATGGCCATTATGGCGGCCTGCAAGAAGAATATCACAGCAGAAGCCACTGCTAAACTCTTCTTTGAGCGAGTGTGGGTGCACTTTGGGATCCCACAGTCTATCATATCAGATCGGGATAGCAGGTTCCTCAGCACATTTTGGTCCAGCCTCTGGTCGATGTTGGATACCAAGCTCACCAAGTCCACAACTTTCCATCCCCAACCAGATGGCCAGACAGAGGTCGTCAACAGAATGATTGTACACATTCTGCGCATGTACAATTCAAAGCATCCACGCACATGGGACGAGAGCCTCCCTTATGTAAAACATAGTTATAACCGGGCTCTCCACAGTTCAATTGGCCATAGCCCCTTTCAGGTGGGCTTGGGATTCCAGCCACTATGTCCCATTGACGTAGCCATGCCATTTGCGTTTGCACAGACATTGAGACTCATGTCCCGATCTGAAGTTGGCCCGTTAGGTAGCTTCATCGAAAGCAGCATTCAACATCATGAGAGGTTCATGATATAATGAATGGGCCAATGCCAAGTAGCTGCGCCATGATCCTTGCCGGGTGCCACACAACTTCTAGGTGGGCGACAAAGTATGGCTACATTTGCTGAAGGAGCGCCTCACTGGACCCCACCGCAAGCTTCGCCCGCTCCGATACGGGCCGTACACCATCACCAAGGCTGTAGGGAACAATGCCTTCGAGCTCAGTATTCCACCATTCCTTGGTCTGCACCCAATCTTCAATGTGGATCGCCTTCGTCCTTACTTCCCACCTCTACTGGACACCTCAGACATTGCAGAACAACTCACACCAACTGAGTTAAATCCAGACTGCATGGAACAGGCCACCACAGATTGCATCATGGACATGCAAATCAAGAACACTCGCCAGCAGAAGATCTAACTATATCGGGTTGTCAAAGCTGGCCAACTCCTGCACCAAGGAAAGTGGTTCACCAGGGACCAAGTTCAGCAGAAATTTCCTCATCTCATGGAGGAACTTAACGCAATGGGGACCATTGCTTCCTAAGGGGGGAGGAATGATCCCGGTGGATATTGGTGGTCACCCGCCTATTCCACTTGGGGCTCCACCATTGTCTATTTCAGCTTTTCAGTTTCGGCACAGTTTACTATTTTTAGCAGTTTTTCGGGTCCTAAACTTCCGGAGCCGTTTTGAGGCCCTAAACGACGTTTTTTGGGAAAATGGAGGGAAACATGGGTCCATGGACCGATGTTTCCCGTTCCAAATTTG